>CAUEHQ010000555.1:0-67113 GCA_958510825.1 Brachypterus glaber
AAAACTATAACCTGGTATCCAGTTTTTGCAGACAGGAAAATGAACACGGTGGAGTGACTGTGTATGTTAAGAAGGGTGTGAAGTATAAACAAAGATGTGACCTGGTGAATGTGTCAGTACGTGGTGTGTTAGAAGTGGCAGCTGCAGAAATCACTGTCGATGGAAAAAAGTTTATTGTTTTATCTGTATATAACCCTGGTAAGAGCAGCCTAAAAAATACTGGAGAAAATGTAAGTACCTTTTTAGAAAATTTTGACAGGCTTTTAAATAAATTAGTGCAGGAAAATTGCCAAATATTTGTGGCCGGTGACTATAACATAGATCTTCTTACAAATACTAAAGAAAAAACTGATTTTTTAACTGTTATAAATTCATATGGATTACAACCCTCACAACAAGATAACTCGTATTGACACACTTTAGTGAAATAAATAAATTAAATTTCAGAGGTATGCTCGCAGAGCAAGATTGGCAAGATCTTTATAATTGTAAAAATACAAATATTAATGAAGAGTGGAAAAAGGTTATGAATGTTGTTGTTCCAATCTTTAACCATTGCTTTCCAAATAAACAAATTATAATTAAACATAAAAAAACCAATTATAATGATCCTGAAGTAGCATATTATAAACATCAGGTTGATATTTATCATGTTTTAAGAAATTATTACTCTAGTTACAATGAAATATATTGTAAAATGAAAAAAGATTATAACTTAGCCTTAATAAATGCTAGAAAAATGCTCTATGCCAGAAAATTGTGTATGTCGGAAAATAAATCCAAAACACTATGGAATATTGTTAATTCTATAAGAAAGGGTGAGAGCTCAACCTACAGCAGTCTGGCAAGTGGAAATCCGGAAAGGGTATCATGTCAGTTTAATGATTTTACACTAAATTCTGTAAACGAACTTTTAATAAACCTTAAAGATACTTTCTTTGAGTGTAAGGTTCCATATAATGAGAAGTCTATGTTCATAGAACCTGTCACTATGACCGAATGTCTGAATTTATTTTCTGAACTCAAAAATAAGTCCAGTTCGGGCATAGATGAAATACCTTCGAATATTTTAAAATTTTGTAAACAAGAATTTTGTGAACCTATAACATTTTTAATAAATAGCTCCTTAGAACAGGGTGAGTTTCCAGATGACCTTAAAGCAGCTATTGTGACCCCAATATACAAGAAAGGGGACCCAGCCCTGATATCTAACTACCGTCCTATTAGCCTGTTGCCATCTTTTTCCAAACTGTTTGAGATGGCAATGAGCAAAAGAATTATAAACTTTTTCAATAAATTTAACTTGTTCTCAAATACACAACATGGTTACCTTAGAGGTAGATCTATAGAAACCGCAGTGCATGACTTCCTACAAAGTATTATAGATGGTTTTGAAAATCACCAAATTATTATAGCTATTTTTTTTAGAGCTGAGCAAGGCATTTGATTGCCTTAATCATGATATTCTATTTGATAAATTGCATAGGTATGGAATTAGAGGTCCTGCACTGCGGTGGCTTAGATCCTACCTCACAAATCGCTCACAAGTACAAATATTTGAGAACTTAATTAAATATCTGTCAGATAGGAAAGGGGTGGGGCTTGGAGTTCCCCAGGGCAGTATATTGGGGCCACTGCTCTATCATCTTTGTGAATGACCTCTATGCGACCCTACAGAGCAGCAATCAAACCTTTGTCAGTTTTGCAGACGTTTCTAACTTTTTAATAAAGTCGGATGCTGAAAATATTATACTGGAAACTGAGGTATTATTTGAGTTGGTAAAAAGTTGGTTGGAAAGTAACAAGTTAACTTTAAATGAACAAAAAATAAATTTCATGATGTTTAGGTTAAAAGAACAACCCAATGAAAATAAACACATTAACATAAACAATACTGAGAGAGATCTGGTACAAAGTGTAAAATTTTTAGGAATCCAAGTGGACGAGACACTGTGCTGGGGGTCTCATGTAGGTCATTTATTGACTAGACTGAATAGAGTGTCCTATTCTCTCCTTGTTCTAAGGCTTTTGGAAAATCGCTTTCCCGGTACCTTCAGCTTTACCTCAATTAGACATGTTGTGCAACTTTTTGAAGATACCGGAAATTTACATTATGGAAAGCGTGTGCGCAGAAGGCTTGTTAATGGCAATCCAGATAACATTGAACAAGTTCGCAATTCCGTACTGGAAAATCCCCAAATTAGTACTAAAGCCATAGCTAATGAATCATGTACCTCTGTAAAGAAAATTTGGAAAATAGAAAAATTCCACCCATACAAATTGAACCTGACACAAGAGTTGCATGGAAATGACTATGATAATAGGGTAAACTTTTGTATTGAGATGATAAGAAGAAACATTAATGAGGACTTTAACAGTATCATCCTTTATAGTGATGAATCTACATTTAAAAGTTCGGGGGTTGTCAAAAGACACAACATGCACTATTGGGCTGTTGAAAATCCCCATTGGGTAAGACAGGTGGATCATCAAAGGGTGTGGTCCCTAAATGTGTGGGGTGGGATCCTAGGAGGACAAGTTATAGGACCTCATTTTTTCCAAGGGCATTTAAACAGATACATGTACATAGATTTTTTACAAAATCATTTAAACCATTATTTAGATGATGTTCCCCTTAATTTGAGGCAAAATGGTGTTCATGCAGGACGGGGCTCCTGCTCATTACGCCGGGGAAATAAGGGAATATCGTGATAATAACTTCAACATATGGATAGGCATAGGAGATACAATACCATGGCCAGCAAGATCCCCCGACCTAACCCCGCTAGATTTTTTTCTCTGGGGTTTTGTAAAGGAGAGAGTTATCAGGGAAATACCAACAACTCCAGAAAATATGCAAGACCGTATAAGGCAAGCCTTTGCAGAAATAACTCCTGAAATATTCACAGAAATACAAGACGTCGTTGGCACAAATGTGTTACTGAAAATGGTAACAATTTTGAGCATTTAATTCATTAATTTTCTTTTCATTTCTTATGTTTTGTTATGTTGTTTAAATTTATTTTAAAAAATATGTTAATGTAAGGTTGTATTTCAATAAATAACACAGCCACACAAAAAAAAGTAGTCTTTTGGACACCTTGTATTTTGAGGTGATGATTTCGAATTGTGTTCAAAATAGCACCTCATAGATTAGTTTTCGAGATAACCTTATTTTCGAGTTATTCGTTTTTTGAGGATATCTTCAAAACTAATCAGATGATGTGCTATTTAAACCTCAAATTCGGACTGATCTCCCCAGAATAGAAATACGATGGTCTACAAAAGAGTGCTTGACATTTTTTTTGTGTAACTGTGTAATCATTATTAACTTATTTTATTAAATTTTATTACAGAAAATATTACTTATGTAGGTACCTATTAATTATAAATAATTTAAGTTTTTTTATTAGAATTTAGATCCCAATCATAAGTTTTTCCAGCATACTTTTTTCTGAATATCTATGTTTTCCACTCGGTTTAAAACTAATACGTCAATTTCCAGGGTGTTTATATCCATACTAGACTATTAATAATAGTAATACAAATAATTATTATTGCTTATTAAAACTATACCATTTTCTTCTCATATAGAATTCTTTGATCCATGTTTTATACCATTAATTCCTCGCACATTTTAAAGATATTTTTCGTTTCTTATCCACTTTTTATGAAATTATATGAAAGCTATTATGAATAAAGCTATTTCTTCGTTTTGAAGCAAAATTTTAATTATTTTAAGAGACTATCTAAAAACGCCACCTAAATTGACCCAACTGACATTTATAAAAGATTGCCGATAGGAAAATTACAGCAAGGTGAACTTGATTAAAACTATTTTATTGAAATACACATTAAGAAATTTTTAAAATTTGCCATTTTCTAATCCCGATTTTTTAATCAAAATTATACGCTATGAATTAAAAAAAAATATCAACCAATAAAGTAAAATTAATGGACTTTTAAATTTTCGCGTTTTTAACTAACCTTTATTTGGTAAATTCGTCTTTGAAGTGGAAGACTTTTGTATTCATGAGGTTATAGGTTTATTGGTCTAAAATGCAAGAAAAAAAAATTATATCGATATTTCTTATGATAACGCCAGAAATCATCTGATTTATCTTAGATGGACCGCCCTGTATATATACACGCTCCCACGGTAGACAAATCAGTCAAATTGTGGCGTTATTATCAAAGCTATTATAATATATATTTTTTCCCAGTCAATATAGACCTAGTTACGTTCAATATACGCCAGAAAAAAGTGTTGTACTTTTTTCTGTTTTTAGGCTAGAGCAACAAACAGAATTTTTTTTAGCATAATAACATTTTTAACGCCAAAATTTAAAAAAATAATATCATTTCTTTATCATATGATAGTTTTTTTTACTAAAAACAATAGTTTTCTATTTAAATTTTTAATTTTAGAAAACGGTAAAAAATGGTAAGTGCATTATGGAATGACCCAGCTAATGTAAAAGAGAGGATGCTATAAAAATAAATGTTTGCAAATATGACGTTCACGATAAAAATAAATGTCAAATCTAATGTTATAAATTAGATTTTTACTTAGACTTAGTAAGGACCTTGTGGACTAGGGTATTTTATACTACAGTGTATTACTTAATTACTAATAAATTTTGTTTTTTTGCGCTCAATCGAATTTTTTAATTGGTATGATGGATTAATCTTAGATTAATCTTAGCAGTTTTTTTTACAAAGTCAAGTCTATATCATAATGAAAGTATTGGTAAAGCAAGTTATTATAAAACCTATTGGACAACTTATGATAAAACATGTTTTATAATTGAGATTTTAAAAAACATAAAATTAGCTTGTAAAGAAACCCCTTCCCTCGCAGTTGCATGAAGTTGCAGCTGGTTCATATTAGCAGGGCCGGATTCAGGGGGGTGCAGGGGGTACAGATTACCCGGGGCCCGGGCTCGAAGGGGGCCCGGCGACAGAAGTTTTTAATAAACAGTTTATTTATTTATACTCCCCCAGATCGATAAGGCGTCAAAATGAGCAAATAAGTAGATCTCGTTCCAAATGGGCAATAGAAAAAATTTTGCCGCGGCAGCGCTTAAACCTTTTTGGATTTTTGTAAAAAATAATAGTGCACTGTTACTAGTGTTTTAAAATTTGTAAAAAAAATTCGCTCGCGGCGCTAGGGCTAATTTACCTACGTATTTTTTTTAGTTCAAGCTTGCAAAAGCTTAAAATTGGTAAAAAAATTGCCTGCGGCGCCAGAGCTATCAAAATTGAAAAAAAAATTGCCTGCGGCACTAAGACTTTATTATTTTTTACATACTTAAGCTTGCTGAACTATGAAAATAAAACAGTCAAAAATTAACATAATTTGGAAAAATTTTCGACTGCGGCGCTTAGTTAATGAATGGGGGCGCCGCTTCGGCCCTCAGTGCCTTAGCTGCAGGCCTGCATGGGACAATTATGTTTTGAAAAAATGGGGGCCCGAGTAAAAAGTTGCACCGGGGCCCGGGCTGGCTCTCTCCGGCCCTGCATATTAGGGTCACTTCATCTAGTCCTACATAGTTCTTAGTCGTTTGTTTTGTTTTTTTTAAACCAAACCAGACCAAAATTAGACCAAATACAGAAGAACAAAGGAAAAAAACTCATATTATGGGCAATTTAGTCAATTAATTTATTGTTATGTAATTAATTACGTACATTTTGGTTGGAATTAAAAGTTAAATGACTAAGAATAATTCTCATGTTAAAATATCAAATTGATTGTTATTATTAATATTATTTATTAATATGGGAAACGCAAGACGTATTTATGATATTTGAATTAATTAACTCATCATTGTGTCAAATTCCATACATCTACAAAATATTACGCCTTTCTAGAATATTTTCAGTGTTATTAGAATTGTTTTGTACAATATTTCAAATAAATCCATGTTAGTCCTTAGGTTTTCCCAAATCACTCCTGTTCTGATGAAAAAAGGTCAAAATTACGCATCTAACTTCAGAGAATCATGGGAATATAAATGTCATTTCACAAAATCTATTTATTTATATATTTGCTAATGCAAATAATTCTAATTCTTTGCGAGTCTTCCACGATTCAAATGGATTCAAATCAAGCAGCAAGTTAATATGTATCTGCATTGATCCTCTTCCCCACATCGTCTACTTAAGAAGCCCCTATTTTTAACACGATAAAGCAATTTAATTTTGTTTAGATGTCTGAGTCTGTCTGTGTATCTATCTGTCTTTTTGTAAAGTAGTTAGTCATAGTCGTTTCGTAAATGTTCAAAAGTTCTCCCATCCTCCTGAATACACATAAAAAGCCTACTTTCAAAATTATGTCTGAATCGTTGAAGCATTACCGGTGTTATTTCGTTAAATGCTTCAACGATTCTTTGACGCATATTTTCAGGAGTGGTGGGAGCTTGTCGGTAAACCCTGTTCTTTACAAATCCCCACAAAAAAAATCACACGGGGTTAAATCGGGTGATCTTGCTGGCCAGGCAATTTGACTACCACGACCTATCCATGTAATAAGTCTCATCCAAAAAAGTCCTCACCTCATGAAAAAAATGAGCAGGAGCCCCATCCTGCATAAAAATTATGTCATTTCGCAAATTTAGTGGTACGTCTTCTAAAAGTTCCGGTAATTCATCAAGCAAAAAATTTAGGTACATATTCCCATTTAGATGCCCATTAAAAAAGTAAGGTCCAATAACCGAATCCCCCAGTACCCCTCCCCAAACATTTAAAGACCAAATCCGCTGGTTGTCAACATGCCTAACCCAATGCGGATTTTCCCCTGCATATTAGGGTCACTTCATCTAGTCCTACATAGTTCTTAGTCGTTTGTTTTGTTTTTTTTAAACCAAACCAGACCAAAATTAGACCAAATACAGAAGAACAAAGGAAAAAAACTCATATTATGGGCAATTTAGTCAATTAATTTATTGTTATGTAATTAATTACGTACATTTTGGTTGGAATTAAAAGTTAAATGACTAAGAATAATTCTCATGTTAAAATATCAAATTGATTGTTATTATTAATATTATTTATTAATATGGGAAACGCAAGACGTATTTATGATATTTGAATTAATTAACTCATCATTGTGTCAAATTCCATACATCTACAAAATATTACGCCTTTCTAGAATATTTTCAGTGTTATTAGAATTGTTTTGTACAATATTTCAAATAAATCCATGTTAGTCCTTAGGTTTTCCCAAATCACTCCTGTTCTGATGAAAAAAGGTCAAAATTACGCATCTAACTTCAGAGAATCATGGGAATATAAATGTCATTTCACAAAATCTATTTATTTATATATTTGCTAATGCAAATAATTCTAATTCTTTGCGAGTCTTCCACGATTCAAATGGATTCAAATCAAGCAGCAAGTTAATATGTATCTGCATTGATCCTCTTCCCCACATCGTCTACTTAAGAAGCCCCTATTTTTAACACGATAAAGCAATTTAATTTTGTTTAGATGTCTGAGTCTGTCTGTGTATCTATCTGTCTTTTTGTAAAGTAGTTAGTCATAGTCGTTTCGTAAATGTTCAAAAGTTCTCCCATCCTCCTGAATACACATAAAAAGCCTACTTTCAAAATTATGTCTGAATCGTTGAAGCATTACCGGTGTTATTTCGTTAAATGCTTCAACGATTCTTTGACGCATATTTTCAGGAGTGGTGGGAGCTTGTCGGTAAACCCTGTTCTTTACAAATCCCCACAAAAAAAATCACACGGGGTTAAATCGGGTGATCTTGCTGGCCAGGCAATTTGACTACCACGACCTATCCATGTAATAAGTCTCATCCAAAAAAGTCCTCACCTCATGAAAAAAATGAGCAGGAGCCCCATCCTGCATAAAAATTATGTCATTTCGCAAATTTAGTGGTACGTCTTCTAAAAGTTCCGGTAATTCATCAAGCAAAAAATTTAGGTACATATTCCCATTTAGATGCCCATTAAAAAAGTAAGGTCCAATAACCGAATCCCCCAGTACCCCTCCCCAAACATTTAAAGACCAAATCCGCTGGTTGTCAACATGCCTAACCCAATGCGGATTTTCAACAGACCAATAATGCATGTTATGCCTGTTGACAACTCCATTGCTTTTAAATGTAGATTCGTCACTAAACAAAATTTTGGTAGAAAAGTCCTCGTCATCCCCTGTTAATTCCAAAAGTTCATCACAAAATCGAACCCTATTTTCAAAATCCCCCCTCTTGATTAAGACATAATTTATACGGATGTAATTTAGAATTTTTAATAACCCTACTAACTGATGTGCGTGATAAATGATGTTCCCTTGCGATTATCCTTGTAGACGTGTGGGGATCATTGATAACTGCTTCTTGAATTATAGTTATAGTTTCAGGATCTTTGGTTACTGGACTTTCGCAAACTTTTTTATGTCCCTCACTCCTCCAGTATCCAAAAATAAATTAACAATTCTTCGTACGCTAAAGTAACTAATACTATCATCGGGGAACTTTTCTACTATTCTTCTCGTTGTTTCTCTTAAATTTCGAGCACATTCTCCATAAGTTAAAATAATTTCTTTCTTTACTTCTAAAGTTATCATTTTGGCATTCGAAACTTGATTTTATAAAAATCTTGCTTAGTTAAATTTTTGATTATAATGTAAAATCAAATTTGACATTTATTGTCATCATATACGACTTATTTAAAAAATTTAATTTCAAGGCATCCTACTCTTTTGCCATAGCGGGGTCATTCCATTATGCAATTGCCCTTTTTTAAGGTTTTATAAAATTAAGAATTTAAATCGAAAATTATTGTTTTTAGTGAAAAAAACTATCATATGATAAAGAAAAATTGTTACTTTTTTTAATTTTGGCATTTGAAAGTATTGTTATGCTTTTAAAAGTGCATGTGTGGAGCTCTAGCTCAAAACCAAAAAAGAGTAGAAAACTTTTGTTTTGGGTCAATTGAAGATAATTAGGTCCATATTGACTGGTAAAAGTTTCATGTTGATATCTTTGTTAATAACGCCAGTTTGACTGATTTGTCTACCGTGGGACACCGTATATATATATATATAGGGTGATTCATAAATAGTTTTAGAAAAAAAACTGCTGCATATTTGAGTTGTAAGTAGTCGAATTTTCTAGTGCCTATATTTTTTTTCGATAAAAAAAAAATATTTTCTAAGACCCTCTAAATTCTTTAGAAAACCTGTTTATTTCGCTCTCGATTTGACCTTGATATTCATCCGCCAGCTACAATTTTAATACGATGTTGTCAAATCTCCATAACCTCATATTTGTTTTTGACGCATACATTTTAAAAAGAAGTAGGTTTAAAATTGGCTGAAATGTAAAATACAAAGCCAAAAAACGAAGAAGAAAAAGACGGTTTTAAAATTAACAAAAAATGTGTACTTTACTAATTAAAGGCTTTTAGATTTGAAGATGTCACATTTAAGCCTTGTAACCGAAAAGTAAGGCTCTGATTTGTTTAATATGGATATATCCATATGTGGGAAGTCAAATTTAATTATTCATTACAGTAATAAATAAATATGTATGCTCCAAATATAAGTGATTATAATCATGTGGGATATATCCCACACCCTGAATATGTACGTGCAGTGTTAATTTTCTTGTCCAAGAAGAAATTAGAGGATCCTCCATTAATATGAAGCAAAAAGCATGTACTTTTTGTGAAAAGTGCTTCAAAAATGGCACCATCATGGTTTAAACAGAATTTATTAGCTGCAAGGGTGCTTAAAGTTTTTCACATAGAATATTGTGAAGTATAAATTTATTGATATTTCTATAATGAACAGATTAAAATATTACAATAGAATTGTAGTAAACGATTTTGTTGGATTAACATGTAAGCAGAATAAGCTCGTGCTTAGGGCAGCAAGAATTGGGGGTGCTGTGCTTGGAATGCACCTATAAGAAGAAATAAGGTTTGTTACATTTTTTTTTAATCATCATGCCGCAGGAGTCTGTGTATAGGCAGAACAACTCATCTCTGCCTAGGGCATTAGTAGACTTTAATCCGACACTGCACAAGATTCTTATTTTAAATATTTTACTAAAATTATTTCAGTGGGGGTTGATTTTTGTGACTCAGTTAAGATTTCATAACTTAACGTATTGAGCTGTTCAAGAATCATGTTACCTAATGTTGACCAATCCCCCCTTCTTTAAGTACACCTTTCATCAGCTTTTGAGCTACCCCTGCCTTATGTAGGTGACGTCATTCTTGAACAGCCCCCCTATACAGATTTGAAAGAATTTTAACGTACTTGAGAAAATAATATATTTTTTTTTTGTTTCAAGTTCGCTGAGTTTTGGGGACAAAATGCAGGAGATAGAAAGAAAAAGCATCTGATGTACTAAACTTTTAATGTTAACTTAAGCAATCACCAATTGTGAGAACGTTTTTAATGTTATGCACCCAATAAAACAGAAATGTGCAAAGTTTCCTTATTAACCCCTTCACAGTGCAGTGAAAATAAAGTTTTCATGCCAAAAATGTGCTAATTAATTTTTTTTAACATGATATTATCATGTTGTATCTATCAAAAATAATACATTCTTTTAGGCAGTTATTTCTTCTATTGTGAATAATAAAAAAGTTATGCCCAGAAACAATTTTTTACATTTTGGGGGAGAGGGGGAGGGGCTAGAAGAAAATTATAATTATTACACTTTTTGTGTAATTTTATTTTACCTTTTGTGTTTTTTAATTTTTCTCCTATTGTTAATAATAAAAAAAAACGACCAAAATAAAAATTTAACCCCCGTTTTACCCTCAACCGATTTAGCTAAAATACGCTTGTACAATATAATATAAAAATACATCTGCATACCAAATTTCAAGTCACTAGCTCAAAGCGTTATCGTGAATGCTACTATAGCGGTTTCACACATGTGTTTTTGCCTCTATGACAATCACTGGGAAGGGGTTAGTTAAGGTCATTAGCCAATGGTATTTGCATGTAGTATTTACCAGGTAAAACACTAAAATGTTAAAATCCAAAATTTTACACCAAAAGCTAAGAAAAAAGTTCCGATACATGTAGATCCAAAAATCGTTTTTAAGGGTACCATGGGCCTTTAAAAATGGTGTATTTTGAGAGACCGTAATTCTTTTAGAATCGGTTTTTGGAACTACATGTATACAAACTTTTTTTCTTAGTTTCTGATGGCGTCGGTATGGTGAAAAATGTTACACCAATACTAAGGTGGGGTATATGTAACCCCATCAGAAAAAAAGAAGAAAAAAATATGATCACACAAGGTGACACAAATCTCTACTCATCACATCTCTACTCACGCACATCTCGACACACACATTTCTACTCACACACAACTGTACTCAAACACATCTCTACTCACACATATCTCTACTCACACATATTTCTACTCACACACTACTCAATATCATTAACGTCGATTGACATTTAAGTAGAACTAGGATTTCATAGCGGAACAAAGCACTAATCTAAATTTATTTGCAGTAAACAAGCTGATTTACAACAAAAATATTAAATTATTTGAGTTACTGCTTTGTTCCGCCTTGGTATTTTAGTTTCAATCAAATATATGTCATAGTTAATAGATGTTAATAACAATGAGTAGAGTTGTGTGTGAGTAGAGTTTTGTGTTAGTAGAGATTTGTGTGAGTAAAATTTTTATGTGCATTTATATTGTTTATAATAAATAAATACAGACTACTAAATATAAAACTTTTTATTTCGTGTAATATAACAAAAATAAGTAAAATGTTTTTTCCAACAGTCGAAAACCTAAAATAAAAAATAGAAATTGTTATAAAAAACCTAACAGATATTCCTAATCTGAAAATATGGACGAACAAAAAAAAAACAAAAAACTATTGACAAATGTTTAGTTTTCTTATTTTTTAGATATAAATTACCATACAAAATTTATACATGAAAACAAAAATAAATTAAATTGTTTTTTTTAAGCACATTGGGTTCTGTTTGGAATATAGACTTCACACAACCTCAGTTCCTACTGGGTTACTTTCACCTTAGAATGGGGTCCTGCGTCAAACTAAGGCTCTATTAGAATATCCCGAATTATATTTTGTGCAAAATTATAAATAAATGTTTATCACTATCGTTAGGAAACATTTAACACGTTGAACAACAAGGGCGGATCGAGGAATTCTTTTATAGCGATATCTGTGTTCCTAGTGATAGGACCCACACCATATTTATGAAAGTTTGTTGGTGCTACACCGAGCTACTCCGAGTTACAATTTTCAACCAACCAAATAAATACTGTAATTATTTTTCATACAACAAATACAGTATTTATTTGCTTGGCTGAAAAGTGTAACTCGAAGCACATAGTTCAGTGTAGCACCAACAAACAAACCTACTGACATCAAGTATACGTCTTTGCCAAGCAGAACTCGAAGTTTGTGAAAAAAGTTAGTTTTTCGGATCGCGCCCTCCAAAAACATTTTTATAAAAACTTTTATGAAAATATCGACCAATTTAAGTTAATTATTAACAGTTTTATAGCATTTTGATTTTATTTATAATAAAATGTACTTCTACATACTATGTAAAAAAATTCAAAACTTTGTAAAACGGTTAATAATTAACACTTACTAAACTTTTAAACTTGTCGATACTTATTTGCATACATTCCTACCTGTTACTTTTGCAAAAGTTTTTATAATTTTTTGTTTGGTCGCGGGGGCGATCCCAAAAACTAACTTTTTTCGCAACTTCAATTTAAGTTCTGCTGTAGCAGAACTTGTCTACTTGGTGTATGTGTATGTGTATGTATAAACCTACATAAATATGGTGTGGGTTCCATTACTCATAACCGACCCAGACAGCACAGTATAACTATTAGATGTAATACGGCTGGTTTAGGTTCGTTTTAATAAAACATATTTTAATTTTATAGCAAGACTGTCTATTCAAATCTAATCTGTAAAACAAAACATCTTGTACATGTAGTTAACAAACTAGATTATTATTACATGTATATATTACATTTCTGCTGAAAAGCGGTCAACAAACATTGAACCTATGTTACCCATAGATAAGTGTCGAATCAGCCGTATAGCACAAATTAATATTACATACAAAACTAGATACATTCTCACGTAAATATGATTCCTTAGAATCGCATATGCTACAAGACACTACACAACCCTCATTTAGTAGAATGAACTTTATCTGGCCAAATAAAGTTTATTCGTCTTAACTTTGGGCTTAAGGTGTCTTGTCTCAAATCTGGGATTTAAATCGATTTATAAATGGATAATTTTTATGTGCGATATAAAATAAACTATGTATGAAAAATTAAGAAATTACGAAAAATAAAAAGAAAAATTATACGTACATTCCATTTATAATTTTATAAAAAAAATCTTAACCTAGGCCAGGGTACCCTTTTTATCATAATGTAATATGATCTATTATTACGAGGACATGTCCTATACATGTCATGTCATATACCATTAATGCAGTTTATTTAACACTTTTATTTCATTGGCGTAATGTCTTAATCTGTTTTTGTGAATTGTCACTTCTTTACCACCGTCACTTAACACCTTACAATTAACACCACTACAGCTAATTATTGGAAAGGGGCCCTTGTACCAAGAGTCAAATTTAGTACGATTTTCATTAGTTACTAAATCTCCCGGTTTTAAATTTAAATCTTTACTTTGCGTATCATAACGAGTTTTACGTTCATCTTTAACCCTCATTAAGAATTCCCTAGCGCGTTTATGTGAGATCTGCAATCTATATCTAGCTTCCTGATAATATGCATCAATATTATACAAGGGATCTACAATAGATCCGGTAAGAGTGTTAGGTATTTCACTTACGTGCAAAAACTAATTCAAATGGTGTATAGTTGTGATAGGTACTGGGCGTTGTGTTGTAGCAAAAACTGTAATATGATATCCAGTGGTCCCAATCAGTGCTAGTCATTAATATACATTCTTAAATACTCGTTTAGTACCCTATGGTTTCGTTTGCACCCGCCTATGGTCTGACTGCGATACACCGTTGAAAATTTATGTTCTATTTTTAGTAGTTTAGTTGATGCAAAACTTCATTTTTATATTCGGTTCCCATATCTGTTCTAATCTCTTTCATGGGACCATATATTAATATGAAATTTCCCATAATTGCTCTAGCTATAGTTTTAGCTTAATTATTTGGTACCGGAATGATAACAATGTATTTTGTTAGTTCACACTGAATTGTAACCGCATAAGAGTTATTTTTTGATGTTTTTTGAAATGGACCAATCGTATCGATGCATGTTATGTCAAAAGCTTTCTGTGGAGTGGGTGTTATTATCATAGGCTCCACATGCTGAATTTTTGCTTTATTTAATTGACATTTGTTGCAGCTTTTAACATAATGAGCCACATCTTTTGACATGCCTTTTAATCTCAATTTCTTCAAAACTCTCTTTTGACCTCTGTGACCTCCTCTAAGAGTGTCATCATGCATCTCTTCAAGTAGTTTCATTTTTTCTTCTTTACTTTTTATTATTTTTGGATCCTTGTATAAAATAATAGTTAATTTATTTAATATCGTATTACCTTTTTCTTTGAAATTATTAACTGTGCACATTTTAAAAATTTCATCATTTATTTTTATTTTAACTTTTTCTATATTTTGGTCACCAGTCATTTTTTCTAGCTTAGACAATATATTCTCTAGTGAATAATTGTCGTCAGTTTCTAACCTTCCTTTTACTTTCCACAAGTACTTTTAGGTACTTGGGCTTAAATTCGAATTTTACTGTAGGTATACCAAGTATGGCTCCGCAGGATTCCAGGGAAGCATCACTAGTTAGGACGAAACCCTTGCTTAAGTCGGGATATCTTAAAATCGTGGGACATAGAAGATAATCTGAGCATTTCGAATGATTTTTGACATTCATCACTCCAAATAAATTTTGTGTTTTTTCTTAATAACCTATTAATTGGTCTACATATTTCTGAGAAGTGGAATGAAACGCCTGTAGTAATTATAGAATGCAACATATCACTTTACTTCATTTGCATTCTGGTATCGGATATCTTTTTATTGCATCGTACTTTGAATCGTCTGGTAATATTCCTTCGCTAGTTATTTTATGTCCTAAAAAAGTTACTTCTTGTCTGAAAAAATTACATTTTTCAGGATTTAGTTTTAGATTAAATTTACGGCAAATTTCAAATATTTTATTATTTAAATAATGCTTTACTGAACAACCTATAACAATTACGTCATCCATGTATAGAAATGCCTTTTCCGGGCTTATTTCTGAAAAAGCTATGCTCATCATCCGGGAAAAGCTATTCGGGCTTATTTTACACCCAAATGGGAGTCTTGTAAAGACCCATTGTTGGTACTGAAAGAGGTAAGGTCCCTAGAATATTCCCTGAGGGGTTTTTAGGTTGAAATCCGGACTTTAGATATAGTACTGAAAACCATTTTTCTCTTCCAAGTTGGTCTAGGATATCATCTATTCTTGGCAATGGGAACATCCCCCACAATTTTTTTGTTTAGTTGCCTAAAGTCTACCACCAGTCTCCACTTTTTCTCTCCTAAGGACGATTTTTGGGGTTTCGGTACAAGTAAAATTGGGTTATTATATTCGGAACTCGAGGGCTCTATTATGTTATCACGCAACATTGATTTAACTTGAGAATTTATTTCATCTATTTGAGCATGCGGTATTCTGTAGTTTTTTTATATAGACCGGGGTTGGATCGGATACTTTAATTTTTTGCTCATAAAAATTATTTGTCATTAATTTATCTTCTTTAAGGTAGAAAACGTCAGCGAATTCCTGGCACAGTTCAACGGTTTCTTTTCTTACGAACTCCGGGATGTCCGTAGTGTAATTCTTGTAATAGGATATCTCTTCTATTTTTTGTTTTATTTACGACTTGGTATAAATTATAATAACTTAATTTTGTTATCTTTAAACAGGATTTTTAATCGCTACACTTTCAAATGTCGTATTTAAAATTTTAACGTAAGGGCTTTTATTGGATACTATCGTTGAACCCATAAATACTCCGGGGTAAATTTCGTTATGTGAGATGACAGAATATTCTTTTAAGTCCTTTAATTTATTTAATTTTTTTATTACTTCACATCGGGGTGGTATGATTAATACGTCTTCTTCGGGACTGTTATAAATTGGTATCTTTATTTCTTTTTCGTCCGTCCGTAAGGTCATTGTCCAGTTTCCATATTCTAGCTGACAGAAATATTTTAGGATAAAATCTCTTCCTAAAATTCCATCGGCGGGTATCGGAAAATTTGTATCAACTATATGAAAATTATGATTAATTGCGTAATTGTCAATAAAAATGTTTGTATTTGTGGTAGCTATGGTACTAGTTAATCCTTCTGTAATTCCCTTAATATTGCTAACACCTGACCAGTTAACTATTTGGTTTGGGTTAATTTTTGTTTTTTTTGAATAAAGAAATATCTGCGCCTGTGTCCACTAATAACATTATGTTATCTTTCCCTGTCATCTCAGTTATTTTATGTCCTAAAAAAGTTACTTCTTGTCTGAAAAAATTACATTTTTCAGGATTTAGTTTTAGATTAAATTTACGGCAAATTTCAAATATTTTATTATTTAAATAATGCTTTACTGAACAACCTATAACAATTACGTCATCCATGTATAGAAATGCCTTTTCCGGGCTTATTTCTGAAAAAGCTATGCTCATCATCCGGGAAAAGCTATTCGGGCTTATTTTACACCCAAATGGGAGTCTTGTAAAGACCCATTGTTGGTACTGAAAGAGGTAAGGTCCCTAGAATATTCCCTGAGGGGTTTTTAGGTTGAAATCCGGACTTTAGATATAGTACTGAAAACCATTTTTCTCTTCCAAGTTGGTCTAGGATATCATCTATTCTTGGCAATGGGAACATCCCCCACAATTTTTTTGTTTAGTTGCCTAAAGTCTACCACCAGTCTCCACTTTTTCTCTCCTAAGGACGATTTTTGGGGTTTCGGTACAAGTAAAATTGGGTTATTATATTCGGAACTCGAGGGCTCTATTATGTTATCACGCAACATTGATTTAACTTGAGAATTTATTTCATCTATTTGAGCATGCGGTATTCTGTAGTTTTTTTATATAGACCGGGGTTGGATCGGATACTTTAATTTTTTGCTCATAAAAATTATTTGTCATTAATTTATCTTCTTTAAGGTAGAAAACGTCAGCGAATTCCTGGCACAGTTCAACGGTTTCTTTTCTTACGAACTCCGGGATGTCCGTAGTGTAATTCTTGTAATAGGATATCTCTTCTATTTTTTGTTTTATTTACGACTTGGTATAAATTATAATAACTTAATTTTGTTATCTTTAAACAGGATTTTTAATCGCTACACTTTCAAATGTCGTATTTAAAATTTTAACGTAAGGGCTTTTATTGGATACTATCGTTGAACCCATAAATACTCCGGGGTAAATTTCGTTATGTGAGATGACAGAATATTCTTTTAAGTCCTTTAATTTATTTAATTTTTTTATTACTTCACATCGGGGTGGTATGATTAATACGTCTTCTTCGGGACTGTTATAAATTGGTATCTTTATTTCTTTTTCGTCCGTCCGTAAGGTCATTGTCCAGTTTCCATATTCTAGCTGACAGAAATATTTTAGGATAAAATCTCTTCCTAAAATTCCATCGGCGGGTATCGGAAAATTTGTATCAACTATATGAAAATTATGATTAATTGCGTAATTGTCAATAAAAATGTTTGTATTTGTGGTAGCTATGGTACTAGTTAATCCTTCTGTAATTCCCTTAATATTGCTAACACCTGACCAGTTAACTATTTGGTTTGGGTTAATTTTTGTTTTTTTTGAATAAAGAAATATCTGCGCCTGTGTCCACTAATAACATTATGTTATCTTTCCCTGTCATCTCAGTTATTTTATGTCCTAAAAAAGTTACTTCTTGTCTGAAAAAATTACATTTTTCAGGATTTAGTTTTAGATTAAATTTACGGCAAATTTCAAATATTTTATTATTTAAATAATGCTTTACTGAACAACCTATAACAATTACGTCATCCATGTATAGAAATGCCTTTTCCGGGCTTATTTCTGAAAAAGCTATGCTCATCATCCGGGAAAAGCTATTCGGGCTTATTTTACACCCAAATGGGAGTCTTGTAAAGACCCATTGTTGGTACTGAAAGAGGTAAGGTCCCTAGAATATTCCCTGAGGGGTTTTTAGGTTGAAATCCGGACTTTAGATATAGTACTGAAAACCATTTTTCTCTTCCAAGTTGGTCTAGGATATCATCTATTCTTGGCAATGGGAACATCCCCCACAATTTTTTTGTTTAGTTGCCTAAAGTCTACCACCAGTCTCCACTTTTTCTCTCCTAAGGACGATTTTTGGGGTTTCGGTACAAGTAAAATTGGGTTATTATATTCGGAACTCGAGGGCTCTATTATGTTATCACGCAACATTGATTTAACTTGAGAATTTATTTCATCTATTTGAGCATGCGGTATTCTGTAGTTTTTTTATATAGACCGGGGTTGGATCGGATACTTTAATTTTTTGCTCATAAAAATTATTTGTCATTAATTTATCTTCTTTAAGGTAGAAAACGTCAGCGAATTCCTGGCACAGTTCAACGGTTTCTTTTCTTACGAACTCCGGGATGTCCGTAGTGTAATTCTTGTAATAGGATATCTCTTCTATTTTTTGTTTTATTTACGACTTGGTATAAATTATAATAACTTAATTTTGTTATCTTTAAACAGGATTTTTAATCGCTACACTTTCAAATGTCGTATTTAAAATTTTAACGTAAGGGCTTTTATTGGATACTATCGTTGAACCCATAAATACTCCGGGGTAAATTTCGTTATGTGAGATGACAGAATATTCTTTTAAGTCCTTTAATTTATTTAATTTTTTTATTACTTCACATCGGGGTGGTATGATTAATACGTCTTCTTCGGGACTGTTATAAATTGGTATCTTTATTTCTTTTTCGTCCGTCCGTAAGGTCATTGTCCAGTTTCCATATTCTAGCTGACAGAAATATTTTAGGATAAAATCTCTTCCTAAAATTCCATCGGCGGGTATCGGAAAATTTGTATCAACTATATGAAAATTATGATTAATTGCGTAATTGTCAATAAAAATGTTTGTATTTGTGGTAGCTATGGTACTAGTTAATCCTTCTGTAATTCCCTTAATATTGCTAACACCTGACCAGTTAACTATTTGGTTTGGGTTAATTTTTGTTTTTTTTGAATAAAGAAATATCTGCGCCTGTGTCCACTAATAACATTATGTTATCTTTCCCTGTCATCTCAGTTTGTAAAATTACGAAATTCGAAAGCGAAAGGTCCATGTTAAATATATTTACGATCTCTCCAAGGGACCTTCTTGGGGATCTTGGCCGTTTCCCGGGTCGGGGTTACCTTCTATCGCTCTAACAAAGCGCCCTCTTGCACTTTGGTTAGCGCCTGTTTGAGCCTCTAGCTCTATTAAAATGCCCATTGTTGCGATATTGGTTATTTTCGTTAGGGTAATGGCTATTTTCGTTGTTATAACGGCTATTTGCATTACGATACTGGCCATTTCCGTTACTTTGGTAGCGATTATTATATGAATTGTAATTTCCTCTTCCGCGTCTGTATCTGTTCGTTCTATCGCCATATTTTCGAGTGTAGAGGACTGGCGTTGAATCTGGCTCAATATTTACGAACTTAGTTAAGGCATCTTGAAGATGTTGAAAGTTACCGGCCTCCATAATCAACCTTGCTTTAGCTGAGTTTGCATTTTTACGTAGGGCATTGACAGTTGAATTTGCTGAATAGTAATATTGATATAGAAAACCAAAAACAAAATCGAAAACCGAAACCAAAACTAGAACTATAACCAAAAAAAAACCCTAAAATAAAATTTTTATCGTTAATAATAAATTATTTTATTTTAATCCAGTGTATTTTTACCTCAAGCATAAGAGGGTTTTTCCTTAAAACAATTCGGTTACTTCACAAAATCAATACTGCAGGGCGGATTCCTAAAAATATGAAAAATTCGATGAAGACAACGCCATTTTAACTATGAAAAGTTGCAACTTACGTTTAGTCAAAAATCCCACAATGGAAAAGGATGTGTTTCCAAAATTACAACAAATATATAACACAATCCAGTTTTACAATTTTATGGAATAAAAATCCGATAATCATCGAAATTAACCAGAAGTTAAAATATTTAAAAATTCCAAAACTTTCCAAACGAACTTGCACCTTTCAGCGTTTTTCAGGCACGGGACGATGAAGGAGCCCAATTTGCGCATGAATATATCGAACGTGGCTCTAACTATTGATTTACGATCGATCCAATTATCGATAATTAGAATATCTACCGTACAACAGATGGCGTAAAGCTTACCTTTATGAAATAAATACTGCTGCCAACAAAATACTGCTGCCAACAAAATAATATTAATATATTTTTGAGACAAAATTACACGGAGAAAAATGAACCGTTACAATATAGTAAGTCCATACTATTTAATCCTATAGATATATAAACATTAATATATTTATAAGATAAATAAAAAACAAGAAAGCTTCTAAAATAATTATATTGATAATAGTATATGAAAATAAGCTATAAGAGGTTGACAAAAACTATTCGATTTTTCTTCTTTTAAATCCGTATGGAACTGAATCATAAGATTCATCAAAACATCTTTTGGAAGACGTTGGTTTATATATTTTTGTTTCCATTTGACTAATCACTTGGTGTTCTTTTGTCCTTCCGATCTGATTAGATGTTACAAAAACAGGATCTGAAGGAGTCAAATCATTTTTTTCATGCTTTCAAAATTTATTATACGAGATGCTGCATAATTTAGGTTTATACCCTTAACTTTGCACACAACGGGGTTCTTTTTTAGTTTCGTCAACGTGTGCTGTACAGTGTACGCGTAATTCTTGGGTCCACCACATACAAATTTTTTTATATCTTCCAATTCCATAATCTCCATTTAGCTCGTCAGTCATATCTCCAATAAATTCTCCAGTAGGTACATCGTATTCACCTGGTTTTGAAATATATATAACCGAATCAGTGTCAAAATAGGCCACTCTCTCACCTAAATTGTCCAAGTAACTGTATAATTTTAAACGAGCCTGAGCAGTGACGTAACTGGCAATTACAACGTTTACTGTAGAAAGTTCTTCGAAAGCTTCTTCAATGTACTGTAATTTAATATCAATGTGGATTCATTTGTAGGTAGAACATTGTTATCATGTAATCTTCTATATACTGGTTACGTTCTTCATCTGTATTACAATTTTGGGGCCATCCTGAAGCCTGCTGTTTTATTTTTATAAATTTGTTCATCATGTCTGTAAATAAGCCTTTTGTTTTTGAAAGTTTATCAAACTGTATGGTTTTGTACTCCCAAACTTCATAAATTTCATCTTTTTATAACCCTTATCCAGAGCCTTATTTACTTCATCTATGACCCATGTTCCAGTCAAAAATCTTTCCTTATCAGCCAAACAAATTAAATAAAAATAACAAACATTTGATGTACAAAGTCACCCATTTAAATGCTGAAAGCATTAAAATAAAATTAATGCCCTTGATGTTTTTTTAGGTGATGAAAATCCTTTTTTTGTCACTGAAACCCATATGCGTTCTTATCGGGCTGATGTAACAACATTGGAGGGGTATACACTGGCATCTAGTTACTGTCGTGCAATTCTTAGAAAAGGTGGTATTTTTGTAAAAAATAATTTAATAAATGATTGCAAAGTATTTAAAGTAGAAGAACTATGCATTGAACAAGTATTTGAGTGTTGTAGCATAGTATACAATAATGAGGTTTGCATATCGGTAGTTTATAGATCCCCCAAAAAGGACTGATACTTTTCTTGTTCATATGTTTAGTTTAATTAACAAAATGACTAAGAAATACAAAAGGGTTATTGTTTGCGGAGATTTAACAGAAAGTGTAGAGTCCACTTTACTTTTGGATGTAGTAAATTCCTTTGACCTTGTCTGTTTACCTAATGATCCTACCAGAATAACTAAAAATAAAAAAATAAGCTATCGTCAATTGGATATAATATATATAATAATAGCATTAAAAATTTTGAAAGAGTTTTTACCCTAAATTTTAATATTAATAAATTAAAATATTCTTTTTCTGCAAATACTTGCTTTACTTATTTTTGGTACATTTATCTGGGTTTTTGACATATGTTGCCCTAAAGTAACAAAATTTATAAATACAAACCAAAAGCACTTTCAAACTGGAATTCAAATGAAATAAAAACCAACTCTCGCAATCTAAAAAATTTAAACTTTATGTAAAAAGTTTCCTTGTGACTTTCTTAACAGGGAGTACAAAAAATTAAGGAAAAGAAACAATCAACATTACAGATTCTAAAATCAATATTTATAGTAATATGATAAGTTCTTCCTCTAATAAAAATAAAACTATATGGAAAATTGTTAGACAAAACTGGAAAATTTATTTCTGAAAAAAATATAATGCTAAATATCAGTGGTAAATTTTATTCTAGTGCATATGATGTTGCTAATTCTTTTGCAGGATATCTTGGAAGCGTAGTTTCAAATCTACTGCAAAATAATCCTAGCACAGGCGACTCCAGTGGTACTACTGGTGATTATGTACCAAGTACCTTTTTCTTTCATCCTGTGACTCAGGAAGAAGTTATCGCGGGTCTTTTAAATAAAAAGTCTACTGGCTATGATGAGGTGCCTGTAAAACTAATAAAAAAGTGTTCAGATATTTTTTCTCTTCTTGAGTGTTATGATAAACTCATTTGTAAATTTAGGCCAATTTCCCGATATGCTTAAACTATCCTCTGTAGTAATGCTATTTAAGAAGGGGGAAAGATCCGAAGTGGCAAATTACCTTCCCATAGCTTTATTAAGCATATTTTCAAAAATTATTGAAAAAATAATTTGTAATAGAATGGTATTGTTTCTAAATAAATATAATATTCTGACGCCATCACAACACGGCTTTAGACATAGTTTCTCTACCGAAACTGCCACAATAGAACTTGTCAATATATTCAAGAAAATCTTGATAAACAAAAGTATGTAGTTGGTCTTTTTTTCGACCTTTCTAGGGCGTTTGACTGCCTAAATATAGATATAATTGTTAAAAAACTAAACAGTCTTGGTTTTAGGGAAAACTAACTCTTTTCTGGAATCATTTCTTAAAGATAGGAAAATTACAGTTAAATATAAGGATATTTTTTCTAGTACCCACACCTTGGACACTGGAACCCCCCAGGGCAGCGTCATTGGGCCGCTTATTTTTATTTTGTTTGTTAATGATCTTACCAAGTTCATATCAAGAGGCAAGGTCATACTGTACGCAGATGACACTTCAATAGTTGTAACGGGAAACACGCCCGAAGAAATTAATGAAAATGTAAACTGTGTCCTAAATGAATTTAGAAATTGGTGCATTGAAAATAAACTTCTAATAAATGTCTCGAAAACTGTCTGTGTTAATTTTAAATTAAGAAAACCGTTACCCTCTTGTAATTTTAAGTTTAATGATGTTTCTTTAAAATTATCAGATACACAAACTTTTTTAGGCGTCACTCTTGATAAAAACTTAAATTGGAATAATCAATTAAACTCATTATGCTCAAGACTTAATAAAACTAGGGTTTCGGGAGAAATATTATTAACTGAATCAATAATTTTGTTCCTTAATTAATCTAAACTATTTGCCCTATCTTCTTGAAAGCCAAATATTTTAGTTTTAAGATAACCCCACAAAAAGTAGTAAGATGGGGTAAGATCTGGGGATCTCACAGGCCAATCGATAGTTCCCCCACGTCCAATGATCAAATGGTCAGGAAATGTCTCAGTAAGATAGTCCCTGACAATTCCAGAATTGTGAGGGGGTAACCATCCTGATGAAACCAGGTGTCCCCAAACCTGTCCCCACGTCTCTCTTAGTGCTGAAACAATTTCATTGCGAAGTAGGTTAAAACATATTAAGGTTGCCTGCAGATATATCCCAAGTAGCCCCCAAAAAGCTCTTAGCCTAAAGTTTGACGTGGACTAAATTGCAAAGAGGATTCACAATAGATCTCATTGGTCGCAATGATTTGAAAGGCAGTATCATACCTCACAACCCCACTTATATTGTATTGCACTTAAATACATAAAATATCAAATCTGAAAAGTAAACATAGAAAATACGAGTAGCTGCTTTTTGAACCAAAACTATATAATAATTTGTAATTTTGACGAGAGATTTGGATTTAGAAGAAAAATTTACATGGGAAAGCACCTTTTGATAGTGAAAAAGTATCAAGTATAAGATATTATAAAAAGTAAGGGAAAAGAAATCTTATAAAAGAACCAATAATCAGCACCATTTCAAAAACGGTTCCCTTTTGATTTTGGGGTTAAATTTGGTACCGTTGAGTTCGCCTATCATCACTCTTTCAAAAAAATATATAAATCATACGCGTCATCCACAATGCTATGCAGATGAAACTTAATAACCCATCCACCATAAGCTGTGAAACTTTGTGCAGATTCTGTATTCCTATTAAGAATATCTTACTAATTATCGCTTATTAAATTGTTGCTTATATTGGCTTATATTGAATACTTTTTTTAAAATGTATACAGTCCAACACATGTATACATAATAATTGTTTTAATCCTACTTCTTTTATATTAAAAAGCTTTTTGATCGATAAATAAAGAAAAAATATGTACATTTACGTAAATACTCAAATTAAACGAACTACAAAAAAAATTGAAAAATACAACAAGAAAATAAGTGGGCCATACTAGGTCTGCCTTATTGCGTTTTTAAATTAAAAAAAAAATCGGTATAATATTTTAATATCATATTCGTAATCAGCGCCCCCAAATTACTTAATACAGAATTTTGGCCAACTAATTTTTATTCTGGCTCACTGACTTTCGAACCACTTTTTATAGGGAGTGTTCGCTTACTTATGCCTTCGCCAAATTTCAATTATTAATTAACTGATAAAGGCAAATCGGCGACAATGAGAATCGAGTTTATTCTAGTGCATATGATGTTGCTAATTCTTTTGCAGGATATCTTGGAAGCGTAGTTTCAAATCTACTGCAAAATAATCCTAGCACAGGCGACTCCAGTGGTACTACTGGTGATTGTACCAAATACCTTTTTCTTTCATCCTGTGACTCAGGAAGAAGTAACTAGCGTTATCATGGGTCTTTTAAATAAAAAGTCTACTGGCTATGATGAGGTGCCTGTAAAACTAATACAAAAGTGTTCAGATATTTTTTCTCTTATCTTGAGTGTTATGATAAATTCATTTGTAAATTTAGGCCAATTTCCCGATATGCTTAAACTATCCTCTGTAGTTATGCTATTTAAGAAGGAGGAAAGATCCGAAGTGGCAAATTACCGTCCCATAGCTTTATTAAGCTTTTTTTCAAAAATTATTAAAAAAATAATTTGTAATGGTATTGTTTCTAAATAAATATAATATTCTGACTCCATCACAACACGGCTTTAGACATAGTTTCTCTACCGAAACTTCCACAATAGAACTTGTTCAATATATTCAAGAAAATCTTGATAAACAAAAGTATGTAGGTCTTTTTTTCGACCTTTCTAGGGCGTTTGACTGCCTAAATATAGATATAATTGTTAAAAAACTAAACAGTCTTGGTTTTAGGGGAAACTTTAACTCTTTTCTGGAATCATTTCTTAAAGATAGGAAAATTACAGTTAAATATAAGGATATTTTTTCTAGTACCCACACGTTGGACACTGGAACCCCCCAGGGCAGCGTCATTGGGCCGCTTATTTTTATTTTGTTTGTTAATGATCTTACCAAGTTCATATCAAGAGGCAAGGTCATACTGTACGCAGATGACACTTCAATAGTTGTAACGGGAAACACGCCCTAAGAAATTAATGAAAATGTAAACTGTGTCCTAAATGAATTTAGAAATTGGTGCATTGAAAATAAACTTATAATAAATGTCTCGAAAACTGTCTGTGTTAATTTCAAATTAAGAAAACCGTTACCCTCTTGTAATTTTAAGTTTAATGATGTTTCTTTAAAATTATCAGATACACAAACTTTTTTAGGCGTCACTCTTGATAAAAACTTAAATTGGAATAATCAATTAAACTCATTATGCTCAAGACTTAATAAGACTTAAAAATAATATGCAATTAAAACTTTAAAGAATAGTCTACCACAAAAAAACCTCATTAGTGTGTACTTTGCATCATTAGCTATAATATTGTTGCGTGGGGACAAGCCACTGATCACGAAAGGATCTTTAAAGTGCAAAATAGATTTGTAAGATTAATTTTTAATTTAAAACAGAGAATCATGTCGCGATACTTTTAAAAGTAATCAACTCTTAACTTTTACATGTATTTATCTTTACAAGTTATTGACATGTTCATAAAAACAGACAAATTTCTTACTCACTCCGACAAACATGAACATGCAACAAGAAACAATAATTTATTTTTGTTAGATAGTCATAGAACAGCATTCTATGAAAAATCACCGAAACATGCAGGGTGTTACCTCTTCAATTTTTTGCCACCTGAATTCAAGACAATCTATCCACACAATATTTTCAAAAAAAAAAACTAAAAAAGTTTCTACTTGATAAAGCATTTTATAATATTAATTTACAGGGCCCGTCGTTGTACATTAAATTTTTGTGACTGTTTTACATTATTTATAAATATGTGTCAAATTTTTAATTGTCCTGTGTTCCTTCTGATCTATGTTATATTTAATTGTTATATTTATTTTTAATTTATTTTAGTTTAGACTATATTTTAATGTGACCTATCTCATACATTTTTTTATATTTGTAATTTGAGACTAATAAATGAATCTGAATCTGAATCTGAATCTGTTGACACTCTTGTTGATTGAGTCTGCCCACAAGTTTGACACAAGACAAACATTAGTTTTCCATTCATTTTAACGGGTAAAACTGGATGATACAGCCTTGTTGGTGGTAGAATTTTACATTTTATTAAACCAAAGTCTTTTGTAAATTTAGTGTTGAACATTCTTCATGGCCGACATATACTTAAGGGTGACCGATCGGGAATACCCCATATTTACAGACCCATGGATACAGAGAGCAAACATCTACATATTTAATTTTTTCATCTGGACACATTTATAATATTCTCTGCAATTTCCAGTTCGACCACCATAAAAGGCATCCCTAGGGTTAAGGCTTGTCTTTAATAATAAGGGGTGATTTTCAGTTTGTAGTAGTGCTTCTTTATTATTTCTAAAATTGCATTCCCATTCTTCTATAACTGTATAACCCTTTTGTCTTAATCGTTCCGTTTTTGCAAGTATTGACTCATAACGATTATTTAAAGTATCATAAATATCATCATTTAAGGGTTTATCTCTTTGATTTTTAACATGTGTGTCCGTGATAAAAACAACCATGAAACTCTAATATAATATTTTTATCTGGACAATAGGCATCAACTCTGGTTCCATGCAAAACAACTTCCTTTTGATTAGCTGCATGTGTCTATACATTCGGAACAGCATTGTTTAAAGACGCATAGGTTTGGTACATGTAACGTTGAACCATCTTCCTTGTCAAAAACAGTATCCTGTTGGGTTTCCAAATCATAAAAGATAAATAAGAGATCTTTGGTTGAATGTAACAAAGATGATCCTGGGGAACATGTTTAGCACAGTTTTTGCAGTAGTATTCTCCACAATAATGTGTTCTATCCATTTTAATTATTTTCAAACATTCAGAACAAAGCCGGATTTGATCACAGACAGATACTTTAGAGTTTTTCTTTTTATGATTTTCAAAACAAATCACGATTACATTCACCACATTTGATTTTTTCTCCCCGTTCACAAACCGGTGATTCCTGACACGCAGGACAAGTGCCACATCTGTGATGAATTTTATTATCATAAGGTATGTGACATAATTCACAATAATAGATACAACAAAAAGCTGCGGTAAGGGATGTTATAACATTAAAGTGTCTCTCGTGATATAGAAGATTAATTTTAAGTTCTCGTTCTTCTCCTTCAAATATTACATCTTTTCCCTTATTTCCATACTGATAAACGACAATCTTGTATTTCTGCAGGTATTGTTGAAACTTCCGAAGTTCTGTAATTCCACATCCTTCAACAGGTACTAACACCAGATGATTGCAGCAGGCTGATAGCTTTTTGAGTCTGAATTTTACCAGTATCTTTGCGAATTTTAGAATATAAAGGATTTTTTTCAACGTAAGCTATTGCAACGACGAGTGCACGGGGTAGACATAAATTACCTTTATTGTTTATAGTAATAATACCTCTACGCATGGCACATTCCTCATCAAACGTATTGTATCTTCGACTTCTATCCCCCTTTCCAACAGGCATCTTGACAGAGGTAACACCCAAAAAATGTATGTGCTTATTTCTGCGCTATTTGACTGATATATACCGGAGATGACACCCCAAATATCATCAAATGTAACCTTTGATGCTTCTTGAAAACGAAGCCAACCCTCACCACGTTTGAAGTCCTTTGAGCAAAAGTTGAATCCAATTTGATCCGTAGGACTAACTCCCTCCGTTCCTTTTTGAATAATTTGATTAATGGCTTCTTTCATCTATAAAACTGGTTCTTTATCGACTGGTACTGGTTTTATTTTAAATTCTATTGTTCTACCTTGTAGATTAAACTTTTTAACCTTCTTCACAAAGTTTTTAATAATTTCAACCTTTTCCATTTTAACTATTTTTAATAACAGCAAAACTGACGACTGATTGAACTTCTTTATCAGAATAACTGTCCAGCTGCAATCTTCTCCTTTATATTTATTTTATAAACGATACACTGAAAAAAATAGTTTTATAAATTTTATGTTTTTATTGCAAATGCTATAACAAAAAAAAATATATTTCTTTGAAAATTAAACAAAATGGTTGAAATTTTTTTTGAAATTTTTTAATTTTTTAATGTTTTTTACTTATTTTAGTTAGTTTAGTTTAGTTTAGTTTAGTATTATTTTGTTAAAAGCCTAAGACTTTGTATAAGCAACCTATGGTCTGAAATTGAAAAAGCTCAAAGCGTTCTCGAGTTATCGTTACCCACACAGACAGACAGACAAACTGACAGACAGACAGACCGATTTTTAACTGATTTTTTGAAGAAAATAATCCTTTCGTTGGGTATAAACGTCGAGAAACGTAAAAAGAAGCAATAGTTTTTTTCAATTTTTTTCTCGTGGGAAGTAATACTGATAATAAATACTTTAATAACACCACTGTCAGTGTAGTTTTGAGATTTAAGGTTATAGTGTTTTAAAATTTGCAACATTTTGCCATAAGAATACATGTAAATTGAAACACAAATTTGTGTTTTGCAAAATAGAATAATAGTTTTTATAAAATTATCTTGTTTTTCCCCTTTTAAGACAAAAGTTCTCACACAAACTGTTAAGGGATAACGAGGTCGACAGCAGTGTTCAGATCTTTTGTTTTAACGATAGATCCACAGATTTTTCTCACTAAACTACACACTACCATTTTTTATGCAAGAATCTAGTTTTAAATTAAAAGGTAAATGAAACGATCATTCTTAATTAGACCATTAACAAGAACAGTTATGCCTAGAGAGTGTGATTGGGGTAGAGCTTGTGACTGCTCTGAATGCAAACCTGCGCTAAAGACTCTATGTGAAATATGTAAAGAGGAAAAAGGGTGTTGGGTGGGTAGTAGATATTGCAGAGATCGTAAAAGAATCCCGTATTATGATTTCAAGACATATTGTAGCTTGTTATCACTCATATATTGGTCAATATGAGCAACAAGTAACTGAAGCATTTAAGCAAATAAAAAATTCCTCAAAAGACTTTTAGTCTGTTTTAACGCCAGTGGGTACAATGCCATTCCACATCCTGTTAAGATTCAAACATCTGTCAGGATTAATTTTGGAAACAAACAAACACCAGTGAAATTAGAAGATAAAATAAAGAAAAGTTGGAGAAAGGGTTTGTCGAAAGTATAATGCCTTCTTTAATTGAAAACATATCTGATTATCCAGCTTCAATTTGGACATTCACTCTCCAGGGACTTCAGCACAATCACGGAGGAGGGGATGGTGTAGTCTTAATATAATTATAACATATTAATATTAAAATAAAAATATTAATAATAATCCTTTGCTTTGAAACCGTAGCTTTGACCGTATACTTTGTATGTATGTTTTAGACAAAAAAAAATGTTATATGATTTAAATATATTGATTTTTAAAACCTTAGTTTTTGAATTCAAACACAGACACACAATAGATACACCACCTTTTTGACCATGACCTGACCATGACCTGATCATGACCTAACCATGACCTGACCATGAACTGACCATAACCTCATCATCACCTGACCATGACCTGACCATAACCTGACCATGACCTGACCATGAACTGACCACGAACTGACCATGACCTGACCATGAACTGACCATGACCTGATCATCACCTGACCATGACCTAACCATGACCTGACTATGACTTGACCATGACCTGATCATCAGCGAATACTAAGGTTATAAGTTAAGAGGAACATTTAGAAAATAATTATTTGCAATAAAAATGTCACAAGATTTAGTTCATGAGAGAAGCTGTCAGAGCAAAATATAGGTCTTTTAAAAAAATGAAGTGCGACAAAGAAGAACATTTAGAAGCAATATTTAAGTCTGAACCGTTGAAGGAAATAGCAGAAAACTTATCTGATACACAATCATCCATTGAAAAACATAACCTAATAAAAAATAATCAGGCTAAAGATTATCGCTTAAACGCTACTTCGGAGGAACAAGAATATACTTGTAATAATAACGATTATGCCTATGGGCCTGAATTAAGAAATGGGCGATGGTTCATTGGAAATAAACAGCTGGAGTTTGATGATGAACACATAGTTGTAGGTGACAAAACATTCAAAAGCAGTACGGGTCTACAACAGTTGATATTTTGCAAGAAGCCTCGGAGTTTTACAGTAAACGATTCACAGATATAAAAACAAATATTAGAATTGATCGGTGTACATCGTGATTCTCGTGGTTATCTCATACATCAGCCTTGCACGGAAAAATTCAACAACATAATCAAGCCTTTGTTTAGGAGAGAGATGCTCGAAAATATCTGCTATAGAACGAAAGGAAGACGACATTATAAAGCCTCTGCTAGGGAAGAAATCCGTAATATCTTACCCAAAACCAATCGAATATGAAGATGCTTTTTTAAACACCGATTCACTAGATAAAACTTTCGATACTCTTGATAGCTGGGTGGACCCCAATATTTTAGTGGAAAAACTTAAAAGCCTAACCTCACAGGAGCGAATTTCACCAAATAACTCAGCTTCAACGAATAAAATAAAAAAGGCTTAAATCCTTTCTAATGTAATACATATTTCAGTTTATTTGTAGAAAAATATAAGAACTATGTTTCTTATTTCCTTTTAGTTTATAAATAAAAATTACGTCACAAGGTAGGAATTATAGTTGTAATTATTATTATATACCTTTGTTGTAATTGTTGTAATTATTATTATATACCTTTTTTTTGTTATTTCTGATAAAAAAACATATTTACATTTTTCGGGTCAACTTTCGTTCGCAGGAAATCAGCTACATTTTCAAAAAAATTTTTTTTTGCCTTTATGGACCCCCCTGAATCCGGAAATGATAATCGTTCTTTGCGGAAATGCACCGTTTTTTTTCTATGGCGGTTTTTTATGTATTTTTTGTTTTGGTTAAAAAACGTTATGGTAATCTGCTGTCGTTAGAAACGAAGTATTTTCTAGTTATTTTGGCTCCCCTGAAACCGAAAATATTAATCGTTCTTTGCGGAAACGCACTGTTTTTTTTCTATGCCGATTTTTTATATATTTTTTGTTTTGGCAAAAAAAAATTATGGAAATCTGTTGTCATTTAAAACGAAGTATATTCTACTTATTTTGACCCTCCTGAATCCGAAAATGATAACTGTTTTTTAGGAAAATGCACCGTTTTTTTTCTGTGGTGATTTTTTTATATTTTTTGTTTTGGCCAAAACAACGTTATGGAAATCTGTTATTGTTAAGAACGATGTATATTCTAGTTATTTTGGCCCCCCTGAATCCGAAAATATTAATCGTTCATTGCGGAAACACCGTTTTTTTTTTCATGGCTATTTTTTTTTATATTTATTTGGTTTAGCAAAAGAACGTTATGGAAATCTGTTTTCTTTAGAAATAAAGTTTATTCTGCCTGTTTGGACCCCCTGAGTCCTAAATTGACAACTTTTTTTTTGTTTTTCCTTTTTTATTTTAATTTCAATATTTGTATTTTTAACAAAAATAAATGTTCGCAACCTGCTATTTTAACCTCTGCATAATATTAAAATATTTATAATTAAATGCATATGGATAAAATTAAAATATAGTTTATGCCGAGCGAAGCGAGGCGGGCTTGACCACAATTCATTACGTATTAATAATATTAAATGAAATTAAAATTGTATAATTTATTATTTGAACCGAGCCAAGCGAGGAGGGTTAAAAATATAGTTTAAGCCGAGCGAAGCGAGGCGGGCTTGACCACAATTTAGCCCCGCGCGCGCGCGGCTAAATTGTGGTCAAGCCCGCCATTACGTAATATTCACATATAAAATTAAAATTAAATTATGTAATGTATTATTATATAAGCCGAAAGAAGCGATGATTAATTGATCTGGGGTCAAAATTTATATAAAATACTTTATATCAAGGTTTTATGGCAAAAACAAAAACTATGTAAAAAATCGCCATAGAGAAAAACGAAGAATTTCCGCTAAAAGTGTTAATCATTTCCGAATTCAGAGGGGTTCAACTAGTCAGAATATACTTTATTTCTAACGATAACAGATTTCCGTAACGTTTTTTATGGGAAAACAAAAAATTTATAAAAAATAGCCATGAAAAAAAAAACTACGAATTTCCGCAAAAGATGGTTATCATTTCCAAATTCAGGAGGGTCCAAATAGGTAGAATACACTTCATTTTTAACGATAACAGATTTCCATAGTTTTTTTGCAAAAATTTAAAAAAATATAAAAAACAGCCAAAAAGTCCAAACGAAAAAAAAGACGGTGCTTTTCCGCAAAGAACTGTTATGATTTTTGGATTCAGAGGGGCCAAATAAATAGAATATACTTCGTTTCCAATAGTAACAGATTTCCATAACAGTTTTTTGCCAAAACAAAAAATATATAAAAAATCGCCATAGAAAAAAAAACGGTGCATTTCCGCAAAACAAGATTATCATTTTTGAACTTTCTTCTGGGTCTATTACATAAGCTGGGTCTATTACATAAGCTGGTATGTGATTTGTAACGATATCAGATTTCCTGCGAACGAAAGTTGGGCCCATTTTTCTAGCTGGTGGTCTAAAGCATATATTGTATTTATTTTTATTATTTATAGTAGTTCCTGTAAGGATGTATTTGTATTTCTTGTATGCAAATGTTTACGTGTAAGCATATTTATTGTAGGATTTTTAATAAATATTATATTATTATTATTATAATGGAAACGTTGTATACAATTAACAGCGCTCTAAATAAGTGTAAATCAAATTTTTGGTAATAATAATTATTTTAATAAACCGATATAGCTCAGTTGTGTCACCTTTTATGAAAATTACGTACCTATGATTATTACGCTATGTATGTTACGCGTGTTGTGGATAGAATGGACATTCGAAGTATTGATTCACAATCTATAGTATACTTACTACAAAATCTTTTAAAATGTGTTAAAAAACATGTCCACTTTACTAATTAGCGATAACTATGGGCGTTTGTTGGAGCTCTTAGAAACAAATTTAAATAGTTATTTTAGATATTGATAACATGAAACTATGGAATATTACTAAATAAACTATAAATATTAAAAGTTTTTTCATTCTCGCCACTGTATTACTTATTAATTTTAATACACTGTAAAAATACCTCAACTATTATTTTGTAGTAGTCCAAGTTATCATTTCTGCTGATAGACAGACATACAGATAGATAAACATACATATGTTAAAATAAATGAAAAAGTACCATAGTACAAACTAGACAGATATACACATGTTAAATTTTTTGTAAAGCAAATAAAAAGACTTACACTATTTTTAAATGAATAAATAAATTAAAAAACAAAAAATTTACCATTTAGCAGAACTGTGAATATCAATAGTTTAGCTGTGGGTAGTGCCTAAAGTCATGGTAGGTTTGAAATATTTAAATCCTTTCTAAAAAATAAAAACATATATATGTTCTTTTTTTGTTGTAAAAAGTTACGTATTAATTAAATACAGTGTACACTGTAAAATAGGCAGGCAGTCAGACAGCTGTTAATTATTTTTTTGTAAAAAGTAGCTGCATTAATATTATAATAATTAATAATAATAATAATTATCAATAAAACTTTGCAAGTTTGAATAATATATTTCATTTTTAAATCAATCATTTCAGATATTAGGTCTAATTCATACCACTTTATACCATCTAACCCTAAGATTTACAATATGATAGACTACACTTGGCAGCACGGTTTCTTTTCCTGATTGCAGTCATATGTTTTTTGACTAATTTTGGATAGCTGAGACCGAATCTGCCCTCAGGTTATCCCAGGTTCTAAGAGAAATGAGACAAAAAGCGATAAAAAATAAAAATATTTTGACCATTGGAGATTACGCAGGTCTGCGCGAAAATTGTCTAAAATGTAATCAGTAATTTCTATGTATTTTTGGTGCTGTTATGGAAAAATTATTGAAAAAAGTCTATCACGTAGGTTATCTCACAAAAAGGGTGTGTATTTTGGGTGAAAACTCAATTTAACGCAATTTTGTACATTTTTTCTAAAGGGAGATAGTAAGGGATGGGAGGAAAGGTCGACAGACAGGCACTAATACGAAAGTGACAGTTTTAACCGCATTACACTAGTTTTTAGTACAATATATGTATATATAATTATATTATAAGTGTCTATTTCATTGCAAACGCCTTAAAACTTTCTCCCTGACTTTTCTCTGACTCTTGATATAGTTTTCCCTGAACCAAAATTCAAAAATTCCCTTACTCATACAAAATTTTTTTTTTGCAAATATTCTTAAAATTGTTAAAAAATGCACAGTAAAAAAAATACAATTGATATTAAAAACTATTTAGGAGATAACAAATCCGTCGAAGGCAAACATTTTTGCAATATTTCTTTAAAATTCATTTAAAAATACAAATGTGTCGCCACAGACAATTTTTCTTAAAATTATTCTTTAAAATAAGAAATACCAAAACCACAGACAAACATTTTGTTAAAAAATGCAAATATGACGCCTCAGGCAATTATTATTTAAATTAATATTTAAAATTAGCTAAACCAAAACTGGCAATTATAATTAAAAATAGTTTGAAAATAGTAAATCAGGTGCCGCAGGAGAAGTTCTTTAAAAATATTCCATAAAATAGGTTCAAATGTGGCGCCGCAGAGAATGTTTATTTTTCTTAAAAATTTATTAAGAAACAGCAAATATAAATTGGTTAATTACTTAAATTTTATATTTAAATACAGCAAATCTGACAATCTAAGCAAAAAATAGTAAGACGTTTGGACTTTTGATGAAAAACGAAAAGGTTATCCATTTTGCCTTTATTAAAAATTTACCAAATACAGTGATTTTTTTGTGAACTATTAAACGAGGCACAAGATTTATAGAATAAAATATACAATAACTTAAAAAATTCAAAATTTCCCTGTCTTTGTATAAAATTTTTCTATTTTCCCTGACTTTTTCGAAAAAATGGCAAAATTCCCTGACTTACAAGTTACAATTATCATTTCGCCTGACTTTTCCCTGACTCCCAATTTCCCTGACTAGTGAGAACCCTGAAAAATTATAAATACATTTTTTTTTCTCCTTAAAAAATTTTCAAAAGTTACTTATTTTGTTCATTAAAGACCTTTGTACAGTTGTCTGAGATGGTAATCTAGAGGGTCAAATATAACAATGTTAGTTGTGGTTAATTAGGTATTTACTATGGAAAAATTATGAAAAATTGTGATATATCAAAAAAAATATTGCGCGACAAATATTAATGATATTTTTAATCCTATAAGGGTAAGATCGGTATTTCGGACCGACGAATTCATAATTTTTGAAATACCTTCATTAATTTTACTTTTTTACTTTACTATTCTGCTATGTACCTTTCAGTAATAAGTGGATACACCTTATTATATACTTAAATGCATACAAGTTCGATTTTTCAATGTTTGCTGGTAGTTTTCGGTCTCGCACCAATGGTAATGTAACTATTTGACCATAAGTCTATATTTATATTTGTTAACGACGGCAAGGATTTTGACAAAATTCAATTTCTAAGTATTTTTGGGTATGGGAAATCGATTTATTTATTAAAAAGTCTTCTTATTGGGAAAATTTGGAAAACCCCAGAGAATTTAAAAAACCTAGAATTCTGGGTAAAAATGGAACAATTACGGCGAAGTTTACCAGGTTAGAATACCCAGTTTAATATTTTTGGATACAAACGATATAGTAAATGAATCGATTAATTTACCTGGTTTGATTTGGGGAAAAATTGGGGAAACCCCGGAAAACTTAATAATATAGCATGACCACTATTTTCGGGTATAGGAAATCGATATAGCTTAGGTCTTTACCATGGAAAAATTATGAAAAATTAGGGAAATTTGAAAAAATGTGGAAATATAAGAAAGTGAGCTCAAATGACAAACTGCAGTTATTTATGTACCTAAAAAAAAACGGAAAACCAAGATATACCTGTGCTTAATACGAAAAATTCCTTTGTTTGGAGCACCCAGAAATTACTCCAAACAATTATTAAAATATATTGTTGGCGCCCCCTAGAACAATGGCCTCTTTGTCTATCTTATTTTGCTGATTTAAGCAGTATTAGATCGCACGTATCTTAAATTAGAGTTATCTCAAAACTATCTCAAATCTATCTCAAAGTTATAATCTTACAAGTATTAAATATATATCATTATAAATAATAAACAAGTGTCTAAATCAAGAACATCTAGAACATTTAAACCTTATAGTGAAGAAACTGTGACTATAAATACAAAATAACTGTGAAGTTATAAAATAAGTTTCGGAACCTCTTAATAAAAGGTTGCCCTGGTGTCAGAAGTAAATTAACCTTTTTTTTATGTTGTGTTGATCAAGGAATACAACATAGGAATTTTGGTGTCAGAAGTGGGATACTCCAAAAACATTTTGGATATTCAAATACGTTTGAATATTTTGGGTGATTGTGGTAACGAGAAGTGGTAATCCAGTTCCAAACCAGTTCCAATCACTGTGAGTTTCAACTCTTAACAAAAGTACCTACCTGCATCTTCATCCTGATTCGTTCTGTAGTATACTGGAGTACTGGAGTACGTCCTTGGAGTACAAGCTAGTACAGGAAGAGATATCCTTTGTACAGGAACTACAAGACGTAAGTCATTTTTCAAGTTTTTTCACTTTATAATATAAATGTTCATCCTATCCTATATCCTATATAAATAAAACTTGATATAAATCATAAATCTTATATATCTCAAAAAATAAATATTTTTTGAGTCTATCTCAAAAATAAAAATATTTTTGAGTCATCTTAAATATATATAAAAAGAAATAAGTAAGAATTAAAATACGATAACTCATAAAACAAATAAAATACAGTTATTATACAACTCTCCTTTGAATAATAAAAAAAAAAAATTGTTCAGTTATATATTTCAAGTTCAAAAATGTCTAACTCAAATCCAATAACATCAAGCCAAGAACCAAATCAAAATCAAAATGAAAATGATATGATAAGCGACGATAATTCAATCATTGTAAATAATGATCTTCCATTAACTGTACTTTTTAAGTTTATAAAACCATTTACGGGTGATAGGCTCGAACTTAACACATTTATACAAAATACGAACAGTGCTTTCTCTTTAGCATCCCCAAATCAGAAAGATAGTTTATTGTTATTTGTTGTTGCACAGTTATCAAGCAACGTCGTAAATGAGTTGGAATTAACTGATATCGACTCATGGTACGAACTTAAACAAAAATTAAAACAATATTATAGTCAAACAAAGCATCTTGTACAAGCACACGAAGAATTAGAAACAGTCAGGCAATTTTCAAACGAATCTATAACTGATTATTTTAAAAGAATTGAAAAAATAAAAAATGAATGTATTCAATCTGAAATAAACAATTGTGAAGATTTTCAGGATTTACCTGGATTAAAACGATCTATTCAGCGCACTGCATTACGTAGGTTTATAATTCATTGTAAACCAGAAATCAGTCAAATGTTACGAGCTAGAGAACTTAATTCACTTAATGATGCCTATAATCTTGCTCTGCAAGAAGAAAAAATAATCAATTATACAAAACAAAAAACTAATATAAATATGTATTGCAAATATTGTAAAAATAATTCACATAACTCGCAAAATTGTCGCAAAAGAGGTCCCTATAGAGGTCCACCTATCAATACAAATCAAAATAGGTATACAAATCCTAATTTTTCAAATAATAATTTTTACAATAACCCTTCTACGTCAAATAGTTATAATAATTCTTATCAAAAATTTTGCAATTATTGCAAAAAGCCAGGACATTTAATTTCTGAATGTAGAAAAAGACAATTTAAAAATAATCAATTTTCTAATCCAAGAGTAAATCATTTAAACTGCCAAGGGTCCACTGTGTCGAATGTCCCTCAGGATACGGACCACAAAAAAGAGGCATTCCCATCTCAAAACCAGAAATAAATAAATGTGTAAATATTTCGCATAATATAAACCTTCAACCAAATTCAAATTTAAATACAATTACGTTTAATATGACTAATGCCTTAAATAAACATATAACATTTTTAATTGATACAGGTTCTACTACGACTATTGTAAAATCAACGGCTTTAGTACCTCATTTGACCCCTTTAGATAAGAATGATCTCATTGAAATAAAAGGTATAACAAACGATAACTCCATACAATCCTTCGGGTCAGCAAATTTAGAATTTATTATAAATGATATAACTATTCCTCACAAAAGTCATGTCGTCAGTGGTGGCGAATTAAATACAAATTTTGACGGTATTTTGGGTACTGATTTTCTTAAAAAACATAATGTCTTACTTGATCTTTGTAATAATAATATAATTATTGATAATAAAAAAATAAAACTTAATAAGGAAATTTCACCGAAAGAAATAATATTGGAAAAATCGCAAACATCAGAAAATAAAATAAAAATTCCGCCTTATTGTGAATTTATTGCTGAAATAAATATTTCACAGAACAATTTAAAATATGGTCTCATTAAGAAAAAACAAATTCATCCTAATGTTTTTATTCCCGATATTTTAATTAATAATGATAATCATAAAGCAATCATACCTATATTAAATATGAATGAAAATGAAGTTTTAATTGAAAAACCTACTTTAGATTTAGTAGATTTAAATAAATTTGAAGAAATTAATTATTTTAATTCAAAAATAAATAATAATCAAACTAATAGAAATAAAATTTTAAAAGAAAAAATTCATACTGATCACTTAACTTCCGATGAAAATCAAGCCATTCTAAATATTTGTGAAGAATTTTCAGATTTATTTCACTTACCTGGTGAATATTTAACTTCTACAAAAACTCTAAAACATTCTATTCATACAAAACATGACGCTCCTATAACTTGTAAAACTTACAGGTATCCGAAAGTACATGAACAAGAAGTTAATTCTCAAATAAATCAAATGCTTGAACAGAATATTATCAGACATTCTAAATCACCTTATTCTAGCAATCTATGGATTGTTCCTAAAAAACTAGATTCCTCAGGTAAAAGAAAATGGCGACTTGTAATAGATTATCGGAAATTGAATGATATTACTATAGGCGATTCTTTTCCTTTGCCTAATATTGAAAATATCTTAGATCAACTCGGAAATGCTGTATATTTCACAGTTCTAGACTTATCCTCTGCTTTCCATCAAATTGAAGTGGAAGAATCAGATAAGTGCAAAACCGCTTTTTCTACTCCATCAGGACATTACGAATTTAATAGAATGCCTTATGGATTAAAAACCTCCCCCGCAAGTTTTGTTAGGAACATGTCGATAGTATTATCCGGCTTAATTGGCGAAAAATGCTTTTGTTATTTAGACGATATTATAGTTTATGGCAAAGACCTTGCTGATCATATTAATAAACTTAGGTCAGTATTTCAAAGATTAAGGAAACACAATTTAAAATTGCAACCCGATAAATGTGAATTTTTACATAGGGAAATTAAATTCTTAGGACACATTATTTCAGATAAAGGTGTAAGACCAAATCCAGTAAAGGTCGAAGCTATTACAAATATTGCTATTCCTAAAACTCAAAAAGACGTAAAGTCTTTCCTCGGATTAGTTGGCTACTATAGAAAATTTATTCCTGATTTTTCAAAAATCGCTAAACCTTTAAACACATTATTAAAAAAAGATTCTCAGTTTGTCTGGACAGATAAATGTAACTTATCCTTTCAAAAATTAAAAAATACTTTAACAAGGGAACCTATATTACAATATCCTAATTTTAATAAAAAATTTAGTCTTACTTGCGATTCTTCAAATGACCAAATATCAGGCATATTATCGCAGGAAACTCAAGGAAAGGACTTACCAATTTCCTATTTTTCAAAAACCCTTAACAAGGCGCAACAAAATTATTCTACTACTGAAAAAGAATTGTTTGCAATTGTAGAGTCTTGTAAACATTTTAGACCTTATCTTTTTGGAAAAAAAATCGATATATATTGCGATCATAAACCATTAATTTGGGTAAATAACTGCAAAGACCCTTCTAGTAAACTCTTAAGATGGCGCTTAAAATTAATGGATTATGAATATGAAATAAAATATAAAGCGGGAAAAGATAATATTAATTCTGATGCACTTAGTCGTTTAAAATTAGAAAAAACTGATTCAAATAATCAAGTTTCTATTGATAAAATCATAAATAATAACTTAAATGTTAAAAATGACAATGTCATAATAATTCATGATAACATTTTTAACCCCTTAAATAAAAGATCATTAGCTCACTGTGTATCAAAAGATTTTTACATGAATAAAGGTATTGCACTGGATTTTAAAAACAAATTTAAGTCTGTCGATATACTCAAAAATCAAAATAAAAAAGTAGGTGAAGTAGCTTTTATAAATGTAAATGGTAGAAAAATATATTACTTAATTACAAAAGAAAATTATTTTGATAAACCTACTTATAAAACTGTTTCTCAGTCTTTAGAATATTTAAAATCGTTATTAATAAAATTCAAAGAAACTGAAGTTTCTATGCCACAAATCGCTTGTGGATTAGATAAACTCGAATGGAATATTATTTTCAATTTAATTAAATTTATTTTTAAAGATTCAAAAATAAAAGTATATATTTTTATAAAAGAACAACATAATGTTAACTATATTCAACCAGAAGAAGATTTAACATTTGATAACTTTAAAAATTTTCATCAAAGAGAAATTAGAATTCCTAAACCAACTATAGTAAATACTCCCTTAAACAGGATAAAAAACTTTGTAATTCCTTTATCCTGTGACTTATCAAACAATAATAAATACATTGATTATATTTACAAACACAATTTAACTATTCCTAATGCGAAAATAAAAGAAATAAATTTAAAACGATTACCTCAACAATCTCTTTATTTAGCTTTTATTAAGGAATTTATAGATGAATCCGCACTTTATGAAATTCTATTTGACACACTTTATAATCTTAGACTTTTATTGCAACATAATGAAACTAAATATTTTACTATACCAGATATTTCAGAAAATAATGATATTATTAAACAAGATACATTTTATACTTTATTATATTTTTTATTTAGGGACTTTAAGTATGAAATACTTTCCGATGAACGTATTACTTTAACAGACCCAGATCTAATTAAAATTATTCTACAAGAAAATCATGATTTGCCATCTGCAGGTCATCAAGGTTTTGAACGAACCTATGAAAAAATTAAACAATATTATTTTTGGGATAATATGAAAAAAGAAATTAAAGACTATATTAAAAATTGTCAAACATGTCAAAAATCTAAAACAGACTTTAAACATAATAAAAGCCCCATGTTAATAACTACCACAGCTTCTAAATTTAATGAAAAAATTGCAATGGATGTAATCGGACCTTTACCAGAAACTCAAAATAATAACAGATTTATTCTAACAATTCAAGATGATTTAACTAAATTCATCCAAGCATTTGCTATGCAAAATCATGAAGCAACAACTATTGCTATATATTTAATAAAATATTGTTCACAATTCGGTTTTCCTAATGTACTCTTATCAGATCAAGGTCGCGAATTTACCTCAAATATTATAAAGGAACTTAATAAACTTTTAACAATAAAACATAAGTTTACAACTCCTTATCATCCTGAAAGTAATGGAGCACTAGAACGTACCCATTTAACATTAAAAGAATATTTTAAATGCTATGTTAATAAAGACCAAAACAATTGGGACGAATTTTTAAATTTAGCAATTTTCAGTTATAACTCAAGTATACATAAGTCCACTCAAAAAACCCCATACGAATTAGTCTTTGGACAACGTGCAAGAATTCCTAGCCATATAAATTCTCCAAAATTTAAACCTAATTATTCAGATCTAGCTAATGATATAACTAATAAATTAAGAATTTTACGAGAAACTGCAAGAGATAATCAAATAAAAGCAAAACAAAGTTCAAAAAATTACTTCGATAAATCTCATAATAGAGAATATAAATTCTACGCAGATCAGTTAGTATTATTATACGACAGCTTATCTAAAATTAAAAAGAAAAAGCTTACTCCGAATTATAAAGGTCCCTATAAGATAGTACAAGTACATGATAATAATACTGCGACTATCTATAAATAATAAACTTAAAACGCATCATTTCAATAAATTAAAACCGTATATTGTTTCAGACAATAACATTGAAGAAAACAATGAAAATGTTGAATCAGAATCAGAAATTGACCGTAGTATTCCTAGTAATTTTCCTTCTGACTTTACCGAATCAAGGCCTAGCACGTCTCAGCAATAAATATGAAATTATTCCATTACAAACAACGGCTGGTCTATTATACCATAATCTTGGTAAAACGCATATATCAAATGACAACTTCGCACTTTTAACTTATTATAATCTTTCTCACATTGATTATCAAATAAACCAAATTTATAACTATTATACCTTATCACTAGATCTATGCAATTTGGAACAAGCCGATCGCATAAATTTAGACTGTAAAAATCAATTAAGATATATAAATACTAAATTTTTATCTATTAAAGAATCTTATAAAATAATCTCTCATGAACTTAATGTTCTTACACGCAGAAAACGTGGTATCTTAAATGTAGTCGGTGACGCATTTAAATGGCTTTTTGGCACACCAGATGCTGATGATGCTCAATTTTATACGGACTCTATTAATCAAATTATAAATAATCAAAAACAAACTGAAGTTTTAATGCAACAGCAAGTTTCAATAATATCTCAAACAATATCTAATTTTAATAATTCAGTTATACGCATGAATGAAAATATTTTAACTTTAAATAATAATCTTGAAAAATTTAATAAATTTACTAAAGAAGTACAAGACTTTAACCCGGCATGGTCACCGGGGGTCCACTGGACCCCAGGCAATTTGAAAGTACTGTAGTTGCAAGGTATCGATTCAAAATGGAATTAGTGGCGCCATCTGTTGTTGCTGGGAGTCCCAACAATGATATAGGCTAGTTTTGGAATGCCATTGTTGTGTCAGTGCGTCGGTAGACATTGTCGAGTGCAAACGTTTTTTTGTTGGGGTCTGACAGACCCCCTGTGACCATAACGTTGAAAAAAAAAATTTGATAGTAAATTTTTTTTGGACGCGTAGTGTTCGCATAGTGGACGCATACATGTAAGTATATGTGTACGAATAGCTAGAATTTTTTTCCTAACCTAAAAATAATTTTTCTCGTGTATATTCAGATGGCGTACAATTTGAGATCTCGCTCTATAGCCGAGACTCTTCGAAACGAAGAAGACAACGATGAAATATTGGGCGCAAGTGATTCCGAATCGGAAGATAATGTTTCGGAGCAGGCAGAAGAGTCCGATGAATACCGTGTATCAGACGATGGATCCGACGAAGATGGCGACGACGATATGGCAATGGATTGGGAAAATGCATCATTGATGCAGCGCTTGTTGGGATCTGCCGCACGAGGGCGGCCCAGAACACAACTCAAAGGGAAAGATGGTTTTGTTTGGAATACCAATCTTGCGCAGCGTCAGTCAGGTATGTTAGTGTGTGCGTGTATATATGTTTGCGTATATATGTATGTCCATTGGACTTTTATACGACATGATTTCTATTTTTTTTGCTTCTTCGACTGTTTTTACTAAAAAAACGAGTTTTTTCGCAATTGCAACGAAAAGTGGCCTTTTTTGGCCATTTTTTTCGAAGATATATCGTCCATTTTTAGTCAGCGACGTTTTGGTTGTAACTCACGAAACCGGTAAAAAAGCACTTATTACACGACAAAAACTGCGTGGAAATGAGTGTTTGACGTATTCACCAACTTTTTTCTTCAAAAACTGCAAAGATATGGCATCCGACAACAATGAACTTGGTCGCTTAACACATCTTGGCACAGCTATATACACAGTCCCGTTTACAGGGAAGGGCAAACGACATGTTTCCCCCCGGGCCCGGAGTTCGCGCGTTTGCGTCGACTGCCTAAAAATGGACTATATATCTTCGAAAAAAAGGCCAAAATAGGCCACTTATCGTTGCAATTGCAAATAAAATAGAATATTGACATTTCGGCATTGCCTCACTTTTTTTTGCTCCGTAAAGTCGAATACAATCTCCGCCCATGCGCGCGCATGCGCTCCGATTGTATTCAACTTCACGCAGCAAAAAAAGTGAGCCATTGCCGAAACGTCAATAAACTACTATTGTTTCCGAATTATAAAAAATTATATTTTACTCTAATTCTTATGCTTCGTTCGAAATAAATATTTATTTTGATATTTTTTTCTGTCCATTAGATCGGCTAAGCGACATTCCACCGACGTATATCCCGGGACCTGCAGGACCTGCTGCAAAGTTGACAAAACTCGAAGAATTTTGGGATGCTCTATTTCCTCTTGAAATAATTGAGATCATTGTAAATTGCACTAATTTGCAAATCGAGGAACACTGTGCTCAAATGATTGAGCGCGAGCAAGATACTCAGACCTACCATCATCACACGGACGTCGAAGAAATGAAAGCTTTCATAGCTCTTTTTTATTATATTGGTTCCTGGAAATCTACACACGTCAATACGCACGACTTGTGGAGTCATCAAAACGGAATGAGTTTCTATCGTTGCGTTATGCCTCGAGCACGGTTCATGGTTTTGTCTACTTGTCTTCGTTTTGACAATACAGAAACGAGAAACAGAGATGACAGATTTGCTCCAATTCGTCAGGTTTGGGAATTGTTTATTAAAAATTGTACCGCGTGCTATCAGCCAGGTCGTGATACGACTGTTGATGAAATTCTGTTCGGTTTTCGCGGCCGCAGTAAATTTAGGATGTATATAAAATCAAAGCCGGATAAATACGGCTTGAAATTTTTTTCATTGAATGATCCGAGTACATCATATCTTATTTACGCTCTTCCGTACTTGGGGAAAATCGCAATCAATGATAAACTTGAAAATGAACAGCTGACCGAATACTACTTTCGCAAAACCACCGAGTGTATTCACGGTACAGAGCGCACCGTAACTTGCGACAATTGGTTCACTTCAGTACCGCTTGTACAGCGCATGATGAAAGAGCCGTACAATCTAAAAATTACGGGTACTATAAGGAAAAACAAAACGCAGATACCGGCTGAAATGAAAGTTTGCTCGAAAGAAGTTCCCGATTCCAAGTTTTGCCACGCTCAAGGTATGACTCTCGTCACTTTTACACCGAAAAAAAATAAAATTGTACTACTGATAACGTCTGATAAGCATACGACAAATGTTACGGGTGGAAAACCAGATATTGTTTTGCATTACAACTCAACAAAAGGAGGCACTGACTGCTTCGATTGGCTGTGTCATTCTTACACCGTTGCTGCTAAAACTAACAGGTGGCCAATGCGGGTATTTCTTGGTATTCTTGACATTGCAGCCGTCAATTCTCGTATACTTTTCAAATGTTATAACGTTAACAAAAAAATAAACAAAGAAGTACGAATGAAACATTGTCTCGATAAATTGTCGTTGCACTTGGCGACACCGTTTTTGCAACGACGTCTTTCTGAAATGAGTCTTCGTCTTAGCCTACGAAAGGGCATAATGACAATTCTGAACATGAATTCTAGAGTTGAAAGTTCTGCTATGTTGGAATTAAATACAAAAAAGAGGTGTGGATTATGCAAAAGACAGCAGGATCGTAAATCACGATTCGCTTGTCCTTCGTGCGAAAGACCAGTCTGTGAAGAGCATAGAGCGGCGTTGTGTGTTGGCTGTATTGGCCGTGATTAACTTTTGTCATCTATTTTTTTCCTATGTAAAATACTATGTAATGCATAAATAAACACGAAATAAGTTTACTTTCTCAATAAAAATACTTTATTTACTGTATAACCTACATTACCCACTTCTTTCTTTCGATTCACAAATTTGCCGAAATAGTCAACTTCAGACATCCGAATAAATATACTTTTTTCACAATTCAGTATAGCACAAATTTTTTCTTGATAGTGAATCGCTTCACGAAGAAAACCTGTTTGGAACTATTGCTTTATCTTAAAAAATAAAGCCTGTGGAATTTTTTAACTGAAAAATGCCAAAATTTTCGAAAAAAAATTTAAAAGTCTTATATTTACATAAAAAATTTAAAAACATTTAAAACAAACGACGGGATTATGAAAAGGAAGTCTTAAACTTACTTTCTGGAAAGATTATTTATACGGACAATCGAAAAAACAAAAATAACAAATTGTTTTTTGCTTGGGGTCTGGGGGACCCCGTGTGACCATTACGTAATTATTTGGAGGTGTGACCATGTCGGGTTAAACAACAGTTGGATTTTGAAATTGAAATATCTAATCATTTAATTTTACTTATTGAAATGACTGACGAAATTCAAACTCTTTTAGAAAACTATGTTAATGACGTTTCGTTAATTCAAAATTGCATTATAAACTATAGAATTTTATCACCAGAAACATTATATCGAGAGTTACAAAAAATATCTACAAAATATACATTACCTATTCCATTATCTTTAGAAAATATTTATCATTATTATAAAATAATAACATTAAGATCATTTATAAAAAGTAAATTATTGGTAATATCTTTTGAGATACCAATTGTTTTAGCAAATGAATATGATTTGTATCAAATATTCTCTCTTCCAAACCCACATAAAGACGATGCTTCCTTATTTTCATATATTGAGCCTTCTAAACCTTATATCCTTTTATCCTCTTCTCGGACATTTTATATTATGATCGAAAATCTTGAACGATGCACTCAATACATTCCTTCAAAATGGATATGCAAAAATCTACCAACTTTAAAGAAAACTACAGCAGACGAATGTGAAGTTCAACTCCTTATGAAAACAACAATCAAAATCCCAAAAACTTGTCAAACAAGAAATCTTGTAGCAGAAATGGAAATTTGGCACCAGTTGCAACAAAATCAATGGTTCTATGTAACTTCTAAACCAACCCAATTATCAATTCTTTGTGACAAAGATGACAGCATTCAAGAAGTCATAAAAAACGCAGGACTTTTAAATTTAAAATCGAATTGTAAAGCATTCACAAATCAAGTTTCCTTACAAACACAAATGGTTATGGAAACATATAATCTAACCAACGAAATCCCACTCACAGATATAACTGAAGATGACTGCTGCCGAAAATTAAGAAAAAATCTTACACTCAACGAAATCCATTTGGATCCAATAAAATTAAATAATTTGGATCTTCATGAATTAAAATATGCCCAACAAAAACTTAACCAGTTTGATGAGCAACTTCAAGAACAACTCAATAAACCTTTTATTGTCAAACAAACATTTTGGTATACTTCAACCCTTTCAATAATCACTGGCTTGGCAATATTATATATTTTATACAAACTTCTAAAACAATTTGGATTCACAAACATTATAGGAAAATGTTTAAGAAAAACTTCTTCATGTGGCCCATGCGTACAAATCTACAACCAATGTCATAAAGAGCCCATTCAGCATCCAACATTAATCCATTATGACGCAGAACTTCAACGATTGAACTACCCCATTCCGTTAGAGTATACAACTAAAACCCAGAACGATGAGCCCCAAGATTCCACTTCTTCAGTTAGACGTTCCAGTCGACTTCAGAAGAAAAAGAAAATAAATCAAAACTGAAATATATTATTTTATACTTTACTTATACTTTATACTATTTTAATAATTTTATATATTTACATTAATTTAATCAAATATTTTAGTTTTAAGTTCAAATATTTTATATATCTTACATATCTCAAATTTTTAAATTAAGTATCTTAAGTTATCTTAAAATCAAATATCTTAAGTTAATTTTATATTTTAACATTTTTGAGATTTTTGTTCTCACTTTTTTCAAAAGCTCAACAAAAATCTATAACAGCCCCGAGGTGTTGGCGCCCCCTAGAACAATGGCCTCTTTGTCTATCTTATTTTGCTGATTTAAGCAGTATTCATTTAATATAAATAGAGCTCCGCCTAGATAACCCTCAGAGCTGTATTAGACCTGAGTTAGATCGCACGTATCTTAAATTAGAGTTATCTCAAAACTATCTCAAATCTATCTCAAAGTTATAATCTTACAAGTATTAAATATATATCATTATAAATAATAAACAAGTGTCTAAATCAAGAACATCTAGAACATTTAAACCTTATAGTGAAGAAACTGTGACTATAAATACAAAATAACTGTGAAGTTATAAAACAAGTTTCGGAACCTCTTAATAAAAGGTTGCCCTGGTGTCAGAAGTAAATTAACCTTTTTTTTATGTTGTGTTGATCAAGGAATACAACAATATATATTTTTATTTCTAAACTTTATTTGTACCTTTTTAAATAACTTAAATTTAAATATTTATTAAGTATTACTTAAATTATTTTGCTTTCAGTATATTTATTTTTTTTTGTTTTTATGTTAAAACGTAGTATTTTTTCAATTTTTTAAGAAATTATTTTTTTTGTTGGTTACATTTATCTCATTTACGATAAAGTAAATAACACAAGAAAAATAGATTTATATAAATTTTATCCATTTTAAAAAAATATGTGCGATTATTAAAGTCGGTGTTTCAAAAAATTATATTACCCTAACACAGTGTTAAAAAATAGTTTGAACATATAAGATATCGGTAATTTGAATTGTAATATATTTTGTTTAAAAGCGTTTGGTAAAATTATTTGTTGTAATTTCTTTCAAAAAGTTTGTTGATATATAGGATTTTACGGCCTACTTGTCTTAATGATTTCTATACGTAGGTAAACAAATATATTTTGCACAAGAAAACGGTAAAAAAATATAGATTTCTGATTCTTAATTTATGTTTTGTTATAAATAAGTTTGACCTTTTAAATAATAATAAAAACAAAAAAAATAATTATACAGGGTGTATTTGAAATAGCGTCGGAAAAAAACCAGATCATCTTTGTGACCCCAAAAATCGATTCAGAAAGAAAAAAATTGGAAAAAAAAATCTAAAAAAAATCTTTAGAAAACCTTAAATCCAGCCTACAGATGACGCATCTGTAAGCTTTATCATCGCGCTTCAAATTTGCAAAATGGAAGGTTGTCAGATTTTGTTGATTCCGTATTTACTGTTTGACAAAATAACTTTTATCGTCTTTTAATCATCATAGAATTTTATCAACAATAATTATAAAGTACCGTAAAAAATGTTAAAATAATAACCAAAGATGTACTTGCCATATCCATAATCTTCACCTACAAACTTTTTAACAGATGTTGTTTTTAACAGATGCTGAAACTTAACGAGTTAACTTTCACTCACACAACTTTAACTCACACTTGCAGATTTTTTAGTAGAAAAAATACCATATCACTAGTAGTGTAAAGTTTTTGGCAACTCTAAATACATGTAATCTATTCAAAATGTGTACCTTTTATTATATTCGGAGATATTTAACTTTAAATTTGTTGAAAATCTTTGATCGATTCACTTTTGATCAGTATTTTATACAGCACAAATCCAAATTTCCCATTGCACGTAAAAATAGCCCCCCGATTGGATGTAAACAACAGTTTTCTGTTTCTTCTTCTTCTTCTTCTTCTTCTTCGATTTTTGGCTTTGTATTTTACATTTTAGCCATCGGGTTGCATGGTGGTTACATCAGTAACTAGGAGTAGTGAGAGCCAGACTAACGACCAAAAATTATAGAAATTTTAAGGGAAAACAACAGTTTTGCTACAGTCAAAACAATACGAAAAAATAAATGATCTAACCTAAAAATACCAAACAAAGTGTAGCCAACCGTAGAAATATAAAAACTGGCTTTGGTTTATGAAGCTACGACTTTTTTTTAGGGCCACTTGCACCAACTCTTAAGCTGGGATTATCTCGACTAAACTGAGTTTAAGTTAAAAATACTGTGTTTTGATTGGTTGACTGACAATTTAAACCAAGTTTAAAGTTAAAACATCGTTGGTGCAAGTGGCCCTTAATAAATCAAACATTAAACTTTAGTGACTATAAAAAGTATATTGTGATTGTGTTTTAAAAGAAAGAAATCATCAGAGAAGACTTTTCACAGCAAGAGGATAACTTCGTTGCAACAGACGGAAAGGCATGGTACAAACCAGACGGTCCATTTCGTTTAAGTGTAACCGACGAGGACTGGTTGGATAGCCCTGGCAGCTCAAACCACAGATCTGAAGTGAGAGAGAGAGAGAGCTGCGACTTTTCTAATTCGATTCTCAGAAAATTAATTTGACCAGTATTTTTTGCAATAAATCGTAGTTTCAATAATAAATAGTTAAAAATCATTGCAGTGGTTTATGTGCGTTATTTTCCTGTAGTGATTAGACAATTTTTGTTTAATATTTCAAGTTTAATACTTATCCCGACCATTCTAATGCAAAAAAAGTGTTTCAAAGAGTTGTGTACATTTTTTTACTTTATTATTTAATAAATCTTATAGTGATTCAATCGCTGTGGTTGATAATTTAAAAAAATCAGTGAAAACTTCTTGTTAAGATAAAAAACAAGGGTTGGGGAAATAGTTCGATGGCATCCAGCGGATAACTTAAATATTATTATTACCTAGGTGATAATGATATGTTTACTTCATGAAAACATGCCCCTATTTTACTACGGTAGGTAAGTTTAAAAAAACTTTTCTTATCGAGTGAATCTGGCAACGTTGGGAAGATTTCATACATATTTGCCATTAATTTAGAGAATTGCACAGCGTGACATTGACGTTAGCCGTACGTAGGTACATTTTTTTCAAAAAAATCCCATTCTGAAACTACTGCACATATTTTTTTAATTTTTACGGAAAATGTTAGTTATACCATGAGCTATTCGTGTATTTTTTTTCCGACGTTATTTCAAATACACCGTGTTATCTATTTTGTACTAAAAAAAAAATATTCACTAAAAAGTTAAGCTAAATTAAAGCTTTTGGTGAGGTAACAGATCAAATTATTATTAATAAACTATAATCTATTTTTACTTATAACTTTCTAGTGGAAAATTTTATTTTAACAAATAAGAAAATTTTTGCACACGAACCTAGTGGTCATCAGGCTGATCATATTATATTAAAAATATCGTCATATCAGGTTAAATTGATTGCAGTTATATTAAATAGGCATAAAAAAACTATATATATTGGGATTGTAATTACAATATAATGTGAAGTATAAAGCCCGTGCAGAATAAGGGTCTTCAGCTAGTATTTTAATAAATTAAAACAAATTATGTTAAAATAAGTTAAGAAATAAAAAGTAATAATGTTAGAGCTTTTATTTTATTGAAATTACTGCAAAATTGTAATTTTTGCTGTATTACCCCCATTTTAAATTCAGTTTAAACATCTTAGTCTACCAAAGTCTGCACAAATTAAAGGCCAAGATTTTTAGAATATATTTTCTAAAAATTGAAGTTCTAAAAGTTTTTTTTGACATCCAACATTTCTAAAACTTGACAGCAAAAAACACGATATTTTAAAATATTGATTGTAAAAAAAACACAAAACAGTCAAGAGTTTAAATTATGTGTAAAATATAAAACAATATAGGCTTTACCAAATTTGGCAATTACAAAATTTTAAAACGGTTTTTAATTTAATAGTAATACATATCAACATATCTTATACAATTTTTTTTATTTTTTTAATATTTTTAAAGCTACAGTGTTGAACAAATAAAATATTTCTAAGAAACTGAAAAATATACTTTTGTCCCTCTAGATTTCCAATAGTGCTTTGAAGCACCATTGGATACAATTGTATCTAAGAATTGTTTGTCTAGGAAAATTGAGAACTAATGTACCTAATATATGTACTCTTTAAACGTGTTGTAAAGAGTATAATAATGTTAACTTGCCTATAGCTGATGAGGGGTGTATCACGTTGTAAATATAAATTCAAACTGATAAACTGCATAATATGCTCAATATAAGAATATTATATCGTGGTTACAAGACTTGTCTGAGCCTGTAGTATTATAAATCTTCTTACTATCCTACCAAATAACCTTGGCTAGCGAGTCGTGGGGGTATTACTTAAAAAAAAAATAGAATTAATGCTTATAAGTGATTTTTACTGAAAAAAATACGCTAATCTGAATTTTCTTTCATTTTTCTTCAATTTTTTAAAACGGACGGATGGACTGATATTAAAAAAGTTAGCTTATTTTTTCATGAAACAAAACTTTATCCAAGAATTTTTTGTCTAGGACGTTTTTTAAAAATTTTAGAAATTTCGAAACTACCGTGCAGGCGCTGTGAATTGTAGTATAAAAAAGAGACAAGTGCCCTGGAAAAGGACATGCATACCAAAATAAATAGTAAAATTACAAATAAAAAGAATAGATTAGAAAAAAAATTAACAGAGTAAAAGAGAAAGTCAAACTAAAATAAACTCTCGAATAAACTATTCTGGAGTTGTCGGAATGAAGGGAAAGAAAATTAAATAATAAAAGAATAAGTTAGCTTGTTCAGGATTACCGTTTGCTGAGGAGCTGCAATAACCGATTAGAAAAAAATTTAATTTTATATAAGTAGATTTGAGATTGAGGTTTAAAACAAATAAAGCTATTGTACCGAAATGCTTTTAAAACTTGTTTAGAATTTTGATTCAAAAAATAATTTAGGTTAAAAAAGCCCGAAGTATACGTTGACGTCGGTATACGTCGACGTCGGTATACGTATAATAAATAAATACTCCTCTGCTCTCAAGCTGCGAAGAGTGTAATAATTCAAAAGTTTAGTGATAATGTATCAATACATATTATTCTAGACGTATTGTCTGCAGTTTGAAGGTCCGATCTATTAATAAACTGATAACAAAATACTTGTCGCTTTTTGAAAACTTTTTTTCTCAAAAATCATTTTTTTTGTATTATTTTTATAATTTAGACTAGACTGATGGCTTAAATGATGTTTTCACTAAATATTTTTTGTTGTATTAAAATATATTATTAAATTATGAATAAATGAAATTAATAAAATATTTTTTATAATTTAGGCTAAGCTCTACCATACTCTTTTCCTAATTGATATTGCTTATTTTACATTAAAAAATAGGACTGGTATCTTTTAGGCGAAACTTACCTCTCCCCCAACCACTAGTATTTATATCTTCAATGATTAACATTTCTATTTACAACTGGCTTGTGGCTCAGTATGTATCGCGTTCGTTTATCAACCTGTAGGTCCTCGGTTCAATTCACCACCATCGCGAATTTTTTTAAAAGTAATAATGTATAGGTTTATTGAAAAACAAACCCCGGCGTTTGAAGCTTTACTTTCCAAATAGCCCCTACACATAGGGTTTGTATACTGTGACCCCAGGGGGTCTGCTTAATGGGTCTAAATACTGTCTTTAGGACAGGGGGCTGCGTATTGGATCTAAACGCCAAAAAGGGTGCTAGAAAACTAGGTACTAACAGCACTATAAATTATTTTGTTTTTAGAAAACCAAAACAGCCGGAAACTGCCAATTTGAATTTTTAAATTTCCCGCAACAGGAAATCTCCATTTTGTATTTTTAAATTTACCGCCATTCAGTAGTTCAAATGTACCGATAATACAGATTACACACTTACCGACAGTAGTTCAAATGTCCCGAACTGTCTGGCACAACCGACGTTATACCTACTAACTTAGAAGAGCAATAAACATTTTAAGTGCCGAAAACTGTAATATTGTAATAGCAGGTGACTTTAACGTAGACGTAAAGGTAAGCTATAATCATTCAAGATCTTTTTTAACTTTGATAAACTCCTTTGGTCTTAAACAATCAATATTTGACTATACAAGAATCACAGCAACTTCGCGAAAATGTATAGACAATATATTTACGAACGAAAAAAGTCCAAACCATTTGATGCAAGGAATATCAACTATCAAATATCTGATCATTTAGGTCAAAAATTAGGTTTTACTGTGATAAATAAAGAACTCAAAGAGATTATAGAGAAGAAAACAAAATAAAATTTGTAAATATGCTTAGTGAGCAAGACTGGTCATCCGTGTATTCATGTGTAGAGTCTGATGTAAATAGTCAATTTAGGAATTTTATTAATAGTTTTATACCTATATTTAATCAGTGTTTTACAAAATATCAGTGTAAGAAAAAAGCAAATAATATAAAATATGATTCACAAGAGATCAAAGACTGTAAATCAAGGTTAGACATATTATTTACTTTAAAAAATATAGATAACAGATATACAAATGAGTATAATATAACCAAAAAACGCTATAATCAATTACTTTTAAGTTTTAGAAAAAATGTTTATTCTAGTCGAATTCACAAAATAAAAACAAAACTGTATGGAATGTCATAAGGGATCGAGGGGCGTTTCACCTTTACAATACATGTACGTTTTCATCGACAGTACTTTACATTACATTGACATTACCTTACATTACTTACAATACTGTACATTACCGTACATTACGTTACATTACTTACATTACTCTACAGTACCTGAAATTAATTGACATTACGACAGTACCTACCTATTATTTACATTATTTTTATTAATGCGCATGCTCTCCTACAGTATTTACATTATTTCGTCTGCCCAGATCGCTGAAAGACCACGTGACACCTATAAAATTTCTGCAGTGTTGTTTACTTCTGGTGGTTTGGACTTTTTAACATTTAATTTTTGTTCTTAAAAAGTTTTTTTTTTTAATCATTTAAATAACAACTCTGTTATGCCTGTATTATTTTTAATCATTTTTGTGTACCTGATGTATAATGTGTAATGAAAAGTACGGAATTTAATAAGTTTTTATCAAGTTTTTCTTTATGTAGCAGGGCTGTAAATTGTGGGGGGTGAGGGGAAGCTTAGCCTCCCTGGCCTTGATTTAAGCCCCCTTGGAGACGTATTCTTCAAAACCGGGAAGTAGAACGAACCTCAGACTCGTTCTATCAGTCGTTCTACTCCCCGGTTTTGAAGAATAGGTCGCCCTGGAAATTCCAGGGCCGTAGCGAAGGAGATTTGTTGGGGCCTAAATAAATACAACTTTTTTCCTCGACAAAAAATAGTTCATGACTAAAAAAAAAAGGCCCCACCCTTTTTCAAAAAAAAAGTTCATATAAAAAAAAGGTCCCACCCTTTCTCAAAAAAAATACACCTTCTGGTTAAGTTATTTATATTTTTTCTAGGTTTGAGAATCCTTACTTTTATATTTCTTAATCTATGAAGTTTACAACTTTTTGCACAACATTAAAAATTTATAATTTTATTGAATATGAAATATGCAAGTTTTATATTTTGAATCCACGAAATATGCAAGTTTTTTGAAAATCCCAACTTTTATATTTTTAATACATGAAATTTGCACACTTTTTTCCCAAAATTAAAAATGTATTATTTTATTATATTTATCCCATGAAAAAATATGCAACTTTTATATTTTTAATTCATGAAATATGCAAAAAAAATTATTTTAAGGTTTAAAAATCCCAACTTATATTTTTAAGCCATAAAATTTAAAACTTTTTTTCCCAAAATTAAAAATTTATTATTTTTCTTTTTTAACCCATGAAATATGCAACTTTTATGTTTTTAATCCATGAAATATGCAAATTTTTTGATTTCAAGATAGGTGGGGGGTGATATTTTTTTTAAATAAAAAGGGGGGTTGTTGATATGTCATTTTAAAGCTTATAAAATTCTCTAACCAAATATTTTTTTATTTTTTGGGAGCAATTTTTGTGGTTTTAAAATAGGTTTAAAAATGGGAAATTTTGTTAAAATTTCTTAAAAAAAATCAAAAAAAAATGTTGGTTTATTTTATGTCAATTATACTTTTAAACTAATTTTAAATGATATTAATAAAATGTTACAAAAAAAAAACAAAAAATCTCATTTTTTAGTAAATAAATTTAAAAAAATAAAACCTACAAAAACCTGGACGTTTTATATCCAAAAAATATGATTTCTGTCAAAAAAAAATCTGTCTCTCTGTCGGTCTGTGTGTCCGGGAAATTTGTGACCACGATAACTCAAGAACGCTTTGGGCTAAAGACTTCAAATTTGGACCATAGGTTGATTACACTAGTTTACAAGGGTTTTATGCGAACTTTATTTTAATGTTTTCTTACATATTTTTTGATGCTGAATCCAAATCCGTTAAGAAAAAAAAATCGTTGGTTCAGATTCCGGGATAACCGACCCTAAAGATTTTACAAGGGGAAAGTTAGAGAAATAATATATTTTCGTTTACTATTTACAAAAATTGATATTTTGAGGTTTTGAGACTCGCTTAAAATGAATTTGATATTAAATAAATTCTATCCTTAAGCCTTAATGGGGTAGAACAAAAAAAAAAGAATTTAATATTTTAAAAAATCTATCTCCATATATTTTGATCACAGTTCGCTAGCAAGCTAAGCATGCTTAACCAGAGTTCTAGGCTGGGATTGTTTTTGGAAAAATCAGATGGGGTAATGTATTGTATGTATGTAATGGTGTTTTTTTTTCAACAAAAAAAAAATATAATATATATTTTATTATATAAAAATATAATATACAGCCCGTTTGAAATTATACGAAACGGAGAAAACAAAGATCGAGGCTGACGTGTTTTTTTATAAAACACAGCGTATCGCATCTCACTACAATGACATCAACCTTGATCTAATCGTTTTGTATTTGTTTTCTCTGTCTTATTATATATATTATATATTTTTTTATTTTTCTGGTTTAAATAAACCTAGGGAAAAGTATTATTTTGTTGACAGCAGTATTGATATTTTTTTAATTAGCTGATAAAAGTTGGTACATAGGTGTTTTGGGACTTTTTGCAGACAGATGTTTATAATATTAAATTTGGTTTTAGCCAGTCGTAGTGTACCAAATTTTATCAGGTTAATTAAAAAAATGTAAATATGGGGTTATATGGATCAAAGAATTTAAAAAAGAATAAATTCATTTTGAGAGAGACCGAAAATCCCCAGGATCTAATTCTTATCGGGTTATTTAAAAAATATACTTTTAAATATAAAATTTGTTTCTAGGGACTCTAAAAACCCACAGATACCAATTTTTACTAATATTAAACGAAAATATATGATTTCTATAATTTTCCCCTATAAAAACTTTTTTTTTTCTTGACGAATTTGGATTCCTCATCAAAAATCATGTTAGAAAACATGTAAATAAAGTTGGGCATAAAAAAAGTTGAAATTTGTAAACTAGTGTTATCCAAAGTTTTAGGCTGAAATTATTTTAGGTAAAAATGGGGTTGGGGTATGGGGGTAAAATGGTTTTTTTTTTGTTTTCAAAAAAAAATATATAGTGGCCTTTAGGGGAAAGTAATATTTTGTTGGCAGCAGTATTTTTTACGTGTTACAAATTTCAAGTTAATAATTTAATTTTTTTTATTTTTCGTTTTTCAAAAGAAAATTAAAAAAAAAAAGAATTTTTTTTTTGTTTTAAATTTTTTTTTTAAGTATTTGGGAAAATTATACAATACACTGTGAATGCGTAGCATTACATATCTTCACGGCTTGTTTATTAATATATTTTTATACATATCGTCTTGTAAATTTCAGAACGTCGTATCTCAAAAAAGACAACTTTACAGGATGAGAAATAACTCTTGGTCGCATTATTCATCAGTTGAAAATGTACTTTTTTAATATAAACTTAATACATTTTTAATGATTAACTGACCTTAAATCATTTTATTGTGTATAAAATAAATAAATACAAATAAAAACCTAATGTTTATAGATACGACATTTTCATCCTCAAAATTAATAAATTTTTTCAAGATACGAGCTTTGAAACATTATTATATTAATATGTTGACAAAATATAATTAATTATTATAATAATATTATTAATTATTGAAACATTTAAACCAAAAAGTTTTATAACATGCGCATAAGATGTCAAAAAAGCGTCGCCAAATGCAAAAAGTGAGTTCCAAAACAGTCAGTTAACTAGAATTAAGAGATACGAGGTTTAAAAATTTATTAATTTATATCTAATCTAAGATACGACGTTACTATTTTGCTTATATTTTTGTTATTTAAAAAAAATAGCAGGTGAAACTTATTTTTTAGATGTAACTAGATAATATAAAGCGTTTAGGTCCAAAATCTCAAAATCGAAAAAAAATTGAGATACGACGTCCTGAAATTTACACGACGATATATTAACCTAAATTTATGTTAATCTTAACCTAACATCCCACATTACCTTGTACCAGTGGCTGACTGGCCGTAAGGCAGGGTCGTCAAAAGCCGACTGGGCCCCAGTGCTAAACGGGCCCTCACACGACCATTTGGTCTATTTTGGCTATACCGGGCCCTCGATTTTCCAATTTTTTATGGGTTTTGAGTCGTTTACGGCCCTTTTTTAATATTTTTCAGACCGTGCTGTAAGAAGCCAGTCCGCGTCTGCCTCGTACATTACAGTACTTTACATTAAGTGGATATTACTTACATAACCGACATTATTTCGACAGTATTATACAGTACAACATTTTTCTACATTATTTCGACATTACCATACAGTACTACATTTTTCTTACATTATTTACATTATTCGTACAATATTGTAAATAATGTACATTATTTACAATACATGTACAAAAATAGGTCAGTGAAACGCCCCTCGTAGATAGGTATGTGTGTTAGGGTATATACGTGTATTTTACGTTCAGCCTTGATTACACAATAAAATAACTTCAACCTGTCCCATCTTGGGAACTTTTTTTAAATTATTGTTTAGTGCCTTTGCTATTAAATTTTGATAAAAAATAATAGTTTTAAATAATATTATACTATAAATACAAATATTTTGTATCTTTTTGCACAAAATCATTTTTTTTATGTATGGGACTGCAGCTGTGTTACAACCGGTTTCTTTAACTAAAATTTTGATAATCTAACCTGATACATACTCAGAGTTGATACTTTCATTACAATAACAGGGTCGGACAACAAGAATTTTAAATTATTTTTAACTTTTGGTAAGTTTCTTTAATACATACCTATGCCGAATAAGATTATTAGTCTGTATACAGTCTGTATTAAACAAACTCACCAAAAATTAGAAATAATTAAAATTCCTATTGTCCGACCAAGTGTCCGACCCTATTATTGTAATGAAAGTATCAACTCTGTACAAAATGATCTTTCAGAATAAAAATAAACTTACTTTTGATTATATTGGTAAGCAGTCAAATTTCCAAAACTTTATTGTGGCACAAGACCAAAATCACTTTATTTTTATATGAAAACACAATTTTTCTGAGCTATGAAACTTCTCTAAGCTTTTATGAGACCTAGGTGTCATATTACCAACAATACTTTTCTAGGCAGTCTGCTACATTGCTATCTATTCTAAATCTCTCTCAAATTTTATATTTTAAAACTAAGAATATTACCATTTCATTTTCAAAATGTTATAATATTATGCCTTCTTTTCCTCCATAGTTTTTATTTAAATTTAATATAAATTGTGTGTACTTCAATTTTGTAAAAATCAATGTTTTGCATTGTCGTGAACATTACAAGTATTATAGCACTCTAAAATATAGATAGGAAACACTTTAGTTTTAAAAATATAGATGTTATAAATCTTGGTTTTGCAAATATTATAAATTATATACAGTGTGTCCCCGGATTGGTGAAATGCCTCTTGTAAAAGGTAAAAAAGTCTAGATTTAATTTCTAATATAATTTCAGTTTCAAAAAATCAAGTATGCCTTGGAAATGTACAAAAAACCTATTTTTCTATGGAGTAAAGTGCCTTTTATGTGGCAAATACAACAAAAAGTTATTAAAAAAAGTTGTTGAGAATTAACATCTAGGTACCTAGACCAAATTTCAAAATCCTCGGCCAACTGTTGTTTTGGGATCGTGCTGAGGGGTAGTTTTCAACAAACAAATGCTCGATGACGGCATGCTTTTAATAATATACTCAAATTTTACATTTTTCTTCAAAAACTCTCATTTATAAAAAGTAACTTTCTCAAGGTGACATGAAGTGGCTGAGCGATAAGATCTGTGGTACTCTCTGCGTCTGCGTCGGGAAATGTCGGACGTATAGTTCGGTTTTTGTCTTTTCCATAGTAAACAAAAACAATGCATGAACGGTCCGCTTAGCTAGTCGACTCATCTTGCACTTGCAGAAAACCAACTTGCACTTTGACAAATGCATTTAAAAAGGCCTCCACTTTGAGACGCGATAGGGAAAGGTTAAAAAAAAGATCTGGCACCTCGGCAGTGATGTCAGTAATTCTTTTTGATTTAATACCACTGCTTCCAGTGCATCAAATCGAAAGTGTGATACACCGTTTTAAAGGAAATTTGTTGAACTTTATAACCATGTGCTCCACAAAATTGACTTCAGGTCCCCATTAAAACACATCTAAAAAGGTTTGTAAAATCTTAATAAAAGTTTAAACAAAACTCTTCAGTTTGAAAATCTGTCAGGGCTAAAATAGCAAGTTCGTTTGACCAGTAAAATTACCTACCTATTATATTACACAGCCACGTAAAATAAAAAAGGCCAAGAGCTATTTTGCAGACCCCTGCACAGTGGTTCAGAATTAAATAAAAATTGACAAAATTCTGAATTTTTGTGTACTTATATTTTCGATACCGCTGATTACGAATATCATAATGAAAAATCTAAAAAAAATTTTTTCGTGCCACTAGGGTGGAACATATTTTATTTTATATTTTCGATTTTGATGAAATTTGGTATGGATGCTTTATTTAAGATCCTTTATATGAATCAATACCTAAAAGTTCAAAATTTGGTATAGAGAAAAAGTTAGGGTGGTTCGACCTTTAAGATGTGGTCTTAATTGATCTAAATTAAGCCTTATAATTAGGTTTATATTATTTATTACTTACATCTGTTCATAATTAAGCCCCTGAATATGATAAAGTCCATACCAATGTAAAAAATAAAAAGATAGGTCAATTATTGTAATAATTGAAGTTTCAAGGTCATGCGCCATATTGCGACAAACAATAATATAGATGAAAGTAGTGTCTTGTTTTATCCCTATGTATGCTTAAAATCACTATATTTTATTTTTAAAATATGTTTTACTCTACCATTAAGACAGTTTAACTTGAGAACAGGAGAAAAAATAGTAATTATCAATTAAAAAAAAACGCTTAAAATCGCCCAGGTTTTTTTTTATATGCTTTTTTTTTTCCAACATATGGTACTATCAAAATATGAAAAAGAAAGTTTCACGAAATGGCACGTGTTTAAAAAAATTTAATTTAAATATTTTCATATTTTCCTGATGGAGTAATTTAACTGTTTTGATGCTAGTTTTAATTTTAAAAGGGTTATTTTATGACTATCTTTTAAAATATTAGGTAACTAAAAAATTGCCATAAAACTTTCTCACTTTATTATTTTGATATCTTCAAAATTATTTTGAAGATTATTTTGTTTATGCAGTAATCTAAAACTATTTTCTGGTCATATTTGTCACTATTATATTCTTTTAACACATTTAAAAGATCTTTGTTTGTTATATTGGCCATTATAAAACTTTAAACGCACTTTAGAAGGTATCGAATTAAAGTGAATAATAATCGTCCGTCCATCGTCATAAATCGGGGCGCACCGGGTCAGAGCTAGCGCTCTCTTGCCCTTTATTGCGTTTTTTCCTTTTTTTTTTTCTTGAGTATCTAGTTTGGTGAATGTCCATTTAGGGCTATCTGAGTTCCTTCTTGGTGGAGAACGTGCTTTGTCGTGACAAAATCACAAAAAGGTATTCAGTCCTTTTTTTTTTATTGGCATTAAATTTTACAAATTTGGTATAAATAATAAAAATAATAAATAGATAAATAAAATAAAAAATATTTTTTTTTTATTTTAGTTAAATAATAATTTAAAACAAAAACAGATTTTAAAAACATGAAGATAATGAATAAATAAATAAATAAAATAGGTAAATAAATAAAACGAAAAACAAATAGATTTAAAAACATGAAGAATAGTGAATAAATAGATAAATAAATGAAAACGAAAAACAAATAGATAAATAATAATTTAAAACAAAAACAAACAGATTTTAAAAACATGAAGATAATGAATAAATAAATAAATAAAATAGGTAAATAAATAAAACGAAAAAAAAAATAGATTTAAAAACATGAAGAATAGTGAATAAATAGATAAATAAATGAAAACGAAAAACAAATAGATTTAAAAACATGGAAAAAACAAATAATTAGATAAATAATAACTTTTGGTGGATAAACAATGACAATGTTTTTTTAAAAAACAGTGAGAGGGATTTAACTTTCCGACCAGGATAGTAACACTTAAAAGACATAAATAGTTTGGACGTGCACAATTAAAAAGTTAAAATTTATTTTTAACGATAGTTCAGGGGGGATCTTGCAGAAGAATTTTGGGCCTTCTGTAAACTTGTCTTGGGTCAGGGACATAGTCTAGGGCTGCTCTTACTAGTTCATTGGGATGGTTGAGGGCTCTGTTCAGTTGTGAGACTGCCATGGTTCTGAGGTACTCGACCACCGGGGGCAGCTTTAGATCTCTCCTCAGGGTTTCGTTTCGGACGTACCACGGGGCTCCAACCGCCGTTCTCATGGCCAGATTTTGGATTGCTTCAAGGCGTTTCAGGTAGCTGGGCGCGGTGTAACCCCAGACTGAACAGGCGTACAGGAGTACTGGTCTGACTAGTTGCTTAATGCAAAGTACCTTGGTTTGTAAATTCATGGTAGGGCCTGAAAGTAGGGGGCGTAGTTGGTAAACTAGCGCCCTACCTCTGTTGGCGTTATTTTTTACATGTTTCTCCCATGTCAAGGACTTGTCGAGTGTGATTCCAAGGTACTTTACACTTTCGCTCCATGGGATGGCTTCACCCATCAAGACCAGTGGCTCCGGCAGCCTGAACTTTCTGCGTCGTGTGAATATAATTGCTTAGGTTTTGGTGGGATTCAGTTTGACTTTCCTTCTGACTAGTGCCGGGTTCCTGGAAGTGACGGCGAAGGAGGTATCGTCAGCAAACTGGCCGTTGTCAACGTTTGGAGTCCGTGGCAGGTCCGAGAAGAAAATAAGGAAGATCAGTGGTGCGAGTACCGAGCCCTGAGCCACGCCTGCGAGCATGTCCCTGATCAGTGACAGAATGTCTTTGATCCTCACCCTAAACTTCCTTTCTGTTAGAAAGGACCATACTAGTTTCACTATTCTAATCGGAAAGTTATGTTTTAGTAGTTTATAAATGACTCCAGGATGCCACACCCTATCGAACGCTTGTTGAACGTCGAGTAGGATGAGCCCCGTGAAGTCCTTGTGGTTAAATCCCTCGGTAATCTTTTCCACCGTGCTTAGGAGCAGATCATGGGTGCTGTGCTCCGCTCTGAAACCAAATTGGGTTTGAGGCAATACCTCATTTCGTACAGCGTGGGCCAAGATTCTCTTAAAAAACACTTTTTCAGCTATTTTCGATAGGGAGGGGAGAAGGCTGATGGGTCTGTAGCTGGAAGGTAGGGAAGGGTTTTTTTGGGGTTTTGGGATTAGGATTATTTCTGCCAATTTCCAGTGGGCTGGAAAGTGAGATAACCTGAGGCAGGCGTTTATATAGGTGAGTGCGACGATGATCTTTGGGGGGAGGGATTTAAGGGCAGTGTTTGTGATCCCGTCGAATCCAGGGGCTTTGCATTTTTTGGTGAGTTTAATAATGGTTTTTATTTCGCTGACTGTGACTGGATCGAAGGGATCAGGGTATATTTTAGAAGCAGGTGTTTAATCTTTTTAAGAAGAAAGATTAAGGATTACAAATGGTCCGAGATTAAGGATTAAAATATTAAATGCTAGGCTAAAATTACAATAACTCTGGAAATATCCTATAAAACATGTTATTAAATTGGTTTTAAATATTTAATGGCCAATTAACCATACTTAAAATATTTTAGTAGGTACTAATAAGAATAATTATGTACAAGGAACTTATAAAATTTGTTGTAAAAATACGTTCTTAAACTAAAAGTAGCATTAAAACAGTTAAATTTCTCTATCAGGAAAATATAAAAATATTTAAATCAATCTTTTTTAAAAACGTGCCATTTCGTGAAACTTTCTTTTTCATATTTTGATAGTACCATAGGTTGGGGAAAAAAGCATATAAAAAAAACCTGGGCGATTTTAAGCTTTTTTTTTAAATTGATAATTACTATTTTTACTCCTGTTCTAAAGTTAAACTGTCTTAATGGTAGAGTAAAACATATTTTAAAAATAAAATATAGTGATTTTAAGCATACATAGGGATAAAACAAGACACTATACCAAATTTTGAACTTTTAGGTATTGATTCATATAAAGGATCTTAAATGAAGCATCCATACTAAATTTCATCAAAATCGCCCTAGTGGCGAGAAAAAATTTTTTTTCAGATTTTTCATTATGATATTCGTAATCAGCGGTATCGAAAATATAAGTACACAAAAATTCAGAATTTTGTCAATTTTTATTTAATTCTGAACCACTGTGCCCTGTATTCCTATATATTTGAAGGCGCTGAGTCCGAATTTAAGGTCAAAATAGCACATCATCCAATTAGTTTTGGAGATAACCTGAAAAAACTTTTTAATAAGTTTTTTTGAGGTTATCTCAAAACTAATTGGATGAACTCTTTTGCAGACCCCTGTATTTCTATGTATTTTAAGGCACTGAATCCGAATTTAAGGTCAAAATAGCACCTCATCCAATTAGTTTTTGAGATAACCTCAAAAAACTATACTCGTTATACTGGAAAATAAGTTTTTTTGAGGTTATCTCTATACTAATTGGATGAACTCTTCTGCAGACCCCTGTATTTCTATGTATTTTAAGGCACTGAATACTAATTTAAGGTCAAAATAGCACCTCATCCAATTATTTTTGGAGAACCTCAAAAAACTTTATACTCGTTATATTGGAAAATAAGTTTTTTTGAGGTTATCTCAAAATACATAGGAATACAATGGTCTCCGAAAAAATTCTTGATCTTTTTTTTTACATAAAAAGAAAGAAAAAAGGTCGAGAACTTTTTTGGAAACCATTGTATTCCTATGCATTATGAGTTGCTGAATCCGAATTTAAGGTCAAAATAGCACCTTATCCATTTAGTTTTGGAGATAACTTTAAAAACCTTATTTTTTACATAAAAATTAATATTTTTGAGGTTATCTTGAAAACTAATTAGAGGAGGTGCTATTTTGGCCTCAAATTCGGATTCAGCGTCTCAAAATGCATAGTAATACAATAGCAATTAATAGTCTCTAAAAGAGTTCTTGACCTTTTTTAATTTTGTGTGGCTATGTTATTATAGGCGTAATACGTGACATAGAAATAATTTCATGAACTTTCAGCTTGAAAAGTTTTTTTAGAAAACTTTTTAAGGCAGTATAAATTTTATTAAATTTTGTATCAATAACAACAGTTAGTATTAGTATTAGTAGGTATTAATAAAGTAATTATAGGTTGGCACAATACAGTTTTAAAAATATTTTGGTCTTTTTATTATTTCAAAACATAAGCTAAAACATTTTTTTTTCAGTGATTTAAACCTCGATTTAAACCATTATAATTATAAATAGATATACTTAGTTTTACATTTTATATTACGAATTTTGTCAGCTTTTGGTATAATTAACTTGTTAAAGATTTTAACGTGTTTCTTGGACAATCTACGCTTTCAGGATAATCGCATACATTTATAACAGGATTAAAATATAAATTTGCAGGGCACATTTGTGGGATTAATTTTCCCGCTAAACATTCATAGAATTTTTGACAGTCTTCAACATCTGGATAATAAGTTGGATATAAGTTTTTAGTTTTTGGACATTTTGGTACCGGTTTTGGATTGGCTGTAGAAGGTTTCTCTGTGATTACTGAGGTTTCTGTGGCAGTTACTGAATTTTGAGTGCTTGTTAATGGTCTCTGAGTAGTTGTTGAAAGTTTTGTAGTGGTTATTGGTTTTTGGGTTGTTGTTAAAGGATTTGGAGTGGTAGTAAAAGGCCTCTGAGTAGTTACTGGTCTAGAAGTGGACGAAGGTTTTTCTGTATTCGTTGAAGATTTTGAGGTAGTTATTCGTTTTCGAGTAGTTGTTAAAGATGACTCTGTGGTTGTTACAGGATTTTTC
>CAUEHQ010000556.1:0-42575 GCA_958510825.1 Brachypterus glaber
TTAATTATTTGTTTCTGACGTGATCAAAAATGCGTGATTTCTTTCTAAAAAATTTCCATCTTTAGCGCAGATGGCAATTTGTTGTATTAAATTTTGCAGTTGTTCCTTACGCAATTAAAATTAAAACTATTTTTTTTTATATAAAATTCTGAATGAAATGTAAAATCAGTGATGAGAAGGCCTCGCCAAAAAATTTAAAGAAGCGAGTGAAGGTGCGCTATTACTAATCAATTTAAAGAGTGTGTTAACCACACGACTTGTTAGGTCTAAAGGTACTGGAAATAAATGAATATTTTTATTAACAATCCGTTATTATCATTACAGGTGAAAAACCATACGAATGTACATATTGTGATAAGAAATTTGCGATCAAGTACAGTCTTACGCAACATCTGCTGCATCACACGGGTAACAAACCTTTCGATTGTCCTTGCTGTGAGAAGAAATTTGGGGGACAAGGTGATTTGAATAGACATATGAGGACCCATACGGGGGAGAAGCCATTTGAGTGTTCATACTGCCATAAATTCTTTTCTGATAAGAACAACTTAACAAAACATATTAGGCTGCATACAGGTGAGAGAATATTATTAAGCATTTGACTCCAGGAAAATTGATTTGGCCCATTTTGACTAGGGACCCTAAATAAAGTGACATTAAACTTCACGTTTAATGTCATTGTACTGGGTTATTCTTTTAAATGGTACAAATAATTAAAATATAGCTAAATTTCAGCAGATCCAGGGAAAATTTTAGGACCATTGGCTCAAGTACATTTATTTGTGCAAATTCTCTGCAAATTCTCTAAATGTTTGACAATTCACACTAAATTATAGGCGAGCATTAACAAGTTTAAATATTTTTACACTCATCTCTTAATACTCTTTATATTAACATATGCAGGGAACTATCCAAAGCTTTTTGTAAATCTACTACAAAAAAAACTCCTTGTTAATATAGGCCTTTCGCAGCAACTATGCCGAAATTTTTTAAAAAGCATTAATAGGTTTTATCAAGGTGGTTGAAATCGTACATTTTACAACATAGTTTGATTTAGTTGCCTCCCTTGATAAACCCTATTAATGCTTTTAAAAAAAATTCGGCAGAACTGACGGAGTCAAAAAAACAAATCCTTCCTTTCTTCTGACTGTCGCTCAACGACTTATCTAAGTCTTTTTAGATCATTCGTTCGTGTACTTTGTTGGCCTGACGTAGTAATAATAATTACCACTTCCAAATCTTTTGGTATAACATTTCTTCAAGCTGAATTTACAACATAGCGTGGGCTTACAAGCAAGAAGCTAAATTGACTTAGCAAGTAAGTGCCTTTTGGTTGTAAGCCCACAAATTGTGGGCCACAATATCGTTTTTACTTAAAAATATCTAGCTGAATTTTTAAAATTTAATAGGCCCATTCATTTTAAATTTTATTTCGTATAAGGAGCTAATAAGCTAATCAGAATCAGCGTACTAGTCCCATACACCAGGGCACTTATTCTTGACTTTCGGGGAGTAGAACGACTGATAAAACGAGGGGAGTAGAACGATCACAACGATCGTACTCTATTCGTTACAACACTATGCGTGCGTCATATTCTAAGCTAAGTTGTTCTATCAGTGGTTCTAACATGAAAGTCAAGAACACCCAGTAGAATGGCACGCGTTTCTCGATATATTTATTTATTTTTTATGGATGGAGGCCCTTGTTGTTTATTGGCTCTATTTTACAATATATTTTGGGTATAACTTAATTATTATTTTAGGTGAGAAGCCTTTCCCATGTCATATGTGTGACCGAGAATTCCCTGTCAAAGATGCCCTCAATAAGCACATGTACAAACACACAGGCGAGAAGCCGTTCCCATGTTCGTACTGTCAGAAAACTTTCTCCGGAAAAGGCGAATTGACAAAACACATTCGCACACACACTGGTGAAAAACCATTTGGTTGCTCATTGTGCGATAAAAGGTTTTACGACAAATCCAATTTGACCTGCCATCTGCGATCGCATACCGGGGAAAAGCCCTTCCCATGTCCGTTCTGTGACAAGAGATTCAGACACATGCAGGGCAGGAGAAACCACATGAAAACTTGCGAACACAACACTATATTACCAGAGATGGCTCTTAATAATTTTGCAATGAGTCTTTCTGAAAGTAGTTATGAAAATGCCGACTTTTCGGAAAATTCTGGTACGAGTTTTTCAGAAAATTCTGTAAACAATATATTTTTTTCTGAGAATTCTACATGCAATTTAGAAACTAACATAAATTCTGAAAAAAAATGTGAAATGAACATAATTAAGCCTGAAATTTCTGAAATTAAATGTAAAACGAACGCAATTGAAATTACTGAAATTAAACGTGAAATAGTTACGAATAATGTTGAAGGAAGTAAATAGTTATATTAAATATATAGTTTTCAACAAAAATGATTCGCTGCATGATTTTATTTACATAAAAACAAGGTTTCAAACTATGTTATATGTAATATTTTTAGAATAATTTTTATTTAATTTAAATAATATATTCATATTATTAAACTTTAGTGCTTTTATGTAGCTATTAAAAATTTTATATATGAAATTTAAATAAATAGTTGTAAATACATTTTCTTTCTATTTTGTTTTTTTTTTATCCCTACGCAACACCTTCTAACATTTAGTTGCTCCCTGTGCCAAAAGAGGTTTTATGAAAAATTAAATTTGACATATGTCATATGCCATTTGATATCTCATACCACATAAAAACTTGGGAACACAATACTATATTACAAGAGAGGGCTTTTAATAATTTTGCAATGAGTCTTTCTGAAAGTAATTTCAAAAATTGTGGTACGAGTTTTTCAGAACATTTTTTAAAAAAATACAATTTTTTTAAAGAACTCAACATGTAATTTAGAAACTAATATAAATTCTGAAAGAAAATTTGAAATGAGCATAATTATGTCTGAAATTAAATGTTAAACAAACGCAATTGAAATTAAACGTGAAATAGATACGAATAATGTGGAAGGAACTAAATAGTTATATAAATATATAGTTTTTAAGGAAAATGATTCGTTTCGTGATTTTATTTACATAAAAACAAGGTTTCAAACTATTTAATATTTTTAGATTAATTTTTATTTCATTTAAATAATATATTATTAATAGTATTAAACTTTAGTGCTTTTATGTAGCTATTAATAATTTTATATATAAAATTTGAATAAATAGTAAATTTTATTTCTATTTTTTTGGATATTAAAATATTGAAAAAATTTAAATACTGAAAAAAATTAAAAATTATATAGTCGAATAGAGAATTTTCGTCATTAAAGTATGCGGCAAAAAAGCTTTACAATAAGGAAAGTAATTCCTATTGCAAGTAATCTACACTAAATAGTTTTATTTACGTATTTTCTTAAACGTTTTGGAAGCCGACCATGTAATAATATTTTCTTTGGAGTGCACTCGAGGATTACACATTTTTTATGTGCATAGATAAAAAAATAATGGATTTTTCGGCGCACTCTCCTCTTTTACTTCTCTCCTCTTATGTGTAGCTTTTTATGCCGCGTTTTGATAAACTGCGCATGCGCTGACCTTTTTTCAATGTTATTTTAAATAAAAAACATTTTTTTACAAAAAAAAACACCAAACAGACGCCAAACCAACGTTAACGTAAACCAAGGACCCCTCATTAAAAAAAAGACCAAACAAGAAAAAACCAAAACAAACTCCTGCACAGAGAGCTGCAATTAGGCGCGTATTTTATTTATAATGACATTGTCATACTATATATACAGTGTGTACTAATAAAAATATACAATATACAGTGTGTACTAATAAAAATAAATAAATTTATATACAGAGACGATATATAAACGACTAGAGAAGTAAAATAATAGAGATGTGAAAGAGCAGAGATGTAAAAGAGTAGAGATGTGAGTGCGCCGATTTTTCAATTTCAACGGGATACATTGCACGGGCGCGTATTCTCGAAAATGCCCCGCTTCAGCTTGAAATAATTTCAATGAAATGTTAATTTTGAAAAACTTTAATTTATTAAGTTACGGATACAAAATTAAAAACTAAAAAATCTTTCCCGCTTTAAAAAAATATACCAACACATTATCATTAGTTGGGTATACAATCTCGAGATGTCCCAACTTTATTTACCCAACGTATTTCTCGAAAACTAAAAGAGATATTCAAATTCTGCGAAAACCATATTAAATTACAACTTAAACTATCTTTAGGCATATATTTGATACTTTCATCTCTTAAAATGGGGGGGGGGGTAATTTTTTTAATGATACATCATTTTAAAGCAAATAAAATTCTCTATTCGACTGTATATTTTTTTTATTTTTTAAACAATTTTTTTAAGGTTTTGATTTTTTAATTTTTTGTGCTAAAAAATGCGATTTTTTAAGTTTTTTGTAAATTTTTATTAATGTCAATTAAAATTAGTTTAAAAGTATAATTTACGTTTTTTCATCATGAAATTAGTAATTTTTAAAAAATTGTTTGATTTTTTAGAGAAATTTTGACAAAAATACCCATTTTCAACCATATTTTTAACCCAAAAAAAAATGAATAAAATATATATAGTTAAATGGAGAATTTTATAAGCTTTAAATCATGTATCCATTAAAAAAAAAGTCCCTCTATGCCTCCCTACCCACATTTCAAGAGCTGAAAGTATCAAATATATGCTAAAAGATAGTTTAAATTGTCTTATTTAAGAAGGTTTTCTCAGAACTTGATTATCTCTTTTAGTTTACGAGAAAATGGCTGGGTAAATAGAGTTGGGACTGACTGACTGACTGACAGAAAATCAACCAGCCCAGCTGTTATTTTAAATAAAAAACATTTTTTTACAAAAAAAAAACACCAAACAGACGCCAAACCAACGTTAACGTAAACCAAGGCCCCCTCATTAAAAAAAAGACCAAACAAGAAAAAACCAAAACAAACTCCTGCACAGAGAGCTGCAATTAGGCGCGTATTTTATTTATAATGACATTGTCATACTATATATACAGTGTGTACTAATAAAAATATATAATATACAGTGTGTACTAATAAAAATAAATAAATTTATATACAGAGACGATATATAAATGACTAGAGAAGTAAAAGAGGAGAGAAGTAAAATAATAGAGATGTGAAAGAGCAGAGATGTAAAAGAGTAGAGATGTGAGTGCGCCGATTTTTCAATTTCAATTTTTTTAATGATACATCATTTTAAAGCAAATAAAATTCTCTATTCGACTGTATATTTTTTTTATTTTTTAAACAATTTAATTTTTTTAAGGTTTTGATTTTTTAATTTTTTGTGCTAAAAAATGCGATTTTTTAAGTTTTTTGTAAATTTTTATTAATGTCAATTAAAATTAGTTTAAAAGTATAATTTACGTTTTTTCATCATGAAATTAGTAATTTTTAAAAAAATTTTTGATTTTTTAGAGAAATTTTGACAAAAATACCCATTTTCAACCATATTTTTAACCCAAAAAAAAATGTATAAAAAAATAAAATATATATACACTTGTGCTCAAAAATATCGGCCCACCTAAAAAAATACACATTTTTGAATGCAAATATCTCCAAAACTATTTAATGGATTTATTCGATCTTTTTTTTATTTTGAAGCTTGAACTTTTAGCTCTTACTTACTGGAATAAAAATTATCAAACATCTTTTTTTATACCGGCAGCAATGAAAAGTGCACAGCTATGTTTTTTTACTGCACCTTTCGATATGCGCATGGTTCGCCACTGCATATTTTTTTACAATTTAATTAATTGATTTTATAGCCTAATTAAATGGAAGTAATCTCTTTTTAAATTTTTTAATTTTCCTTTTCTCGTTTAGGAGATATAAGGTTTTTTCTAAAAATTTACATTTTTGCAAGTAACAAAAAAACTACGCAATGGATTTAATTGATTTTTTTTTTAATTTGAAGCTTAAATCGTAAACTTTTATTTATTTAATTTAGGTTTCTGTTGGAAACATGTTTAAACTGAGTTTACATTGCTTAAATAGTCATGTTTTTTTTACTCGATCTTTTTTGTTGCAATTTAAACACAAACTCAAATCTTTCCATAAGTTTTAAAACTTATTCTAATAGCCACACTTATTGTGACTGATTCCGTCTTTTATTTTTTATCATAAGTCTTCTCATTTAGGAGAAATTATGTTTTTTTGGTAAATAAGGACTTTTTAAGTGGTGGGCTAGTGCCACCCCTGTAACTAACTTTTTTATGATTGACTTGTCACTTATGTGACAATACTTTTTTAACTCGTTAAAATTATTATTATGGGATATACAGCTGCCTCAAACCATTTTTAAAACCTAATTCTGTATGAAAAACATTGGGAAATATGACTAAAACGTCTATAATATTTATGTAGATAAATTTTAACTATAGTGTATACACATTGATAACCTAGCCTCAACCGTGTAATGTTGGTTAGTTTTAGTGTTTTGTTAAATTAAATTGAATGTTTTATTGATCATAATGTAATGTAACTAATAATAACGAAAAACAGCATTGTTGTAAAAAAACATACACGTCTAATACGTTTTTTTGTGTTTATAATTGTTATTAAATAATTTTAATAAAATTTAAAATTTGTTTATTGTTATTTTATTTGATAAAATATTTTGTTTAAAAAAAATTAAAAAGCAAAAAGTCCTTAAAAAGACGTTAGAACTTGTTTTTGGAGTACCATTAGAGATTTAAACAGTCTGTGCAAAGTTCGTTCGACATATATGCCTCAAAACGCAGTCTGAGCTGGGAACCAAAAAGTTGCTAACGCAGAAAACGTGTTAATTAAATGTATTTATTTAAGCTAAAGTTATAGAAGTGCAATAGATCTTTATATTCTATCGACGCTTTTCCGTCATATACAGTTTTACAGGGGTGGCACTAGCCCACTGATTAAAAAGTCACTTTTTCCGAAAAACTTTAATTTCTCCTAAATGAGAAGACTTATAATAAAAAATAAAAGAAGGAATCAGTCACAATAAGTGTGGCTTTTAGAATAAGTTTTAAAACTTATGGAAACATTTGAGTTTGTGGTTAAATTGCATCAAAAAAGATTGGGTAAAAAAAACATGACTATTTAAGCAATGTAAACCCAGTTTAAACATGTTTGCACCAGAAACTTAAATTAAATAAATAAAAGTTAAGGACTTAAGCTTCAAATTAAAAAATAAATCAATTAAATCCACTGGGTAGTTTTTTTGTTATTTGCAAAAATGTTTATTTTCAGAAAAAACCGTATATCTCCTAAACGAGAAAAGGAAAATTAAAAAGTTAAAAAAGAAATTACTCCCATTTAATTGGCCTATAAAATCAATTAATTAAATTGTAAAAAAATATGCAGTGGCAAACCGTGCGCATATCGAAAGAAGCAGTAAAAAAACATAGCTGTGTAATTTTCATTGCTGCCGGTTTAAAAAAAGATTTTTGATAATTTTTATTCCAGTAATTAAGAGCTAAAAGTTCAAGCTTTAAAATAAAAAAAAGGTCAAATAAATCTATTGAATAGTTTTGGAGTTATTAGCATTTGAAAATGTGTATTTTTTTAGGTGGGCCGATATTTTTGAGCAGAAGTGTAGTTAAATGGAGAATTTTATAAGCTTTAAATCATGTATCCATTAAAAAAAAAGTCCCTCTATGCCTCCCTACCCACATTTCAAGAGCTGAAAGTATCAAATATATGCTAAAAGATAGTTTAAATTGTCTTATTTAAGAAGGTTTTCTCAGAACTTGATTATCTCTTTTAGTTTACGAGAAAATGGCTGGGTAAATAGAGTTGGGACTGATTGACTGACTGACAGAAAATCAACCAGCCCAGCCTAAACCCCTTGACCTAGAAACTTGAAATTTGGAAAGTTTGTTCCTTTTATGATGCAAGCACTCACTAAGAAGCGATTTTTCGAAATTCAGCCCTTAAGGGGGTGAAACGAGGGTTGAAAAGTTTTTTAAAAAGTTTGCGTATCTTTTTCGATATTCGACCCCTAAAGGGGTGAAACAGGGGTTGAAAGGTTTTTTAAAAACTGTCCGTATCTCAGAGACCTCTTAATCTAGATTCTTAATATTTGGCAACGGGCCTGTTGATCCTAGCACACAAGTCTATGGCCAGCAACAAAGATATCCTGTAGGCAAGGTATCTGCTTACAAATGCATTTAGTGTCTCGATTCCTACGCGGAGGAAGTCGCGGGTATATGCTAGTAAATATATATATATATACAGAGCTGTCCAAAAGTCACCCCCTCCTCTTAACTTTTGAACCAGTTGAGATATCGACTTCAAATTTGGAACTTTAAAATAAGACAACTTAAACTATCTTTTAGCATATATTTAATACTTTCAGCTCTTAAAATGTAGGCAGGGGGGCATGGGGACACATTTTTTTAAATGGAAAGGGGGGTCGTGTAATACATCATTTTAAAGCTTATAAAATTTTCTATTTAAACTAACATTTTTAAATTTTTTAAAAATATTTTTTAAGTCCCCCCATGCCCCCTGCCCACATTTTAAGAGCTGAAAATATCATTCATCCGTTTTTATACATTCCAAGGTAAAATTTGTATTATCGTGTGGGCCTACTCTCGGATGAAATCGGTATCAATCGTTCGGCTTTCGGGAGGCCAGTCGCGACTTATTATTTAGTTGAGTAAAACGTGTGGATACAAATTCTACTTCTAAATGTATACAAAATGGATGGATTACCTGTACAACATTTTACACTTATAATCTTTTAAAATTTGGAAAATACTAGACCTTGAGATTCTAAACTTTCGCCTATGACGTTAAACCACAGACGTAATATAAATAATAAATGGGAGGCATAGCGTAGTGGCTAGCGCGTATGTATAACAAGTCTACTATCGTGAGTTCGATTCTCACTGGCGCCGATTTGCCTTTTTCAGTTAATTAATAATTGAGATTTGGCGAAGGCGATAAGTGAAACGGACAATCCCTAGAAACTGGTTCGAAAGTCAGTATAAGCCGGTGGTTCCCTCTACTACTAGCCCACACAAGTCCTGGACTTAGGGGATGCTTAATTAAGTAGAATAGTACGAGGTTAAACAAATAAACAATACCTAATTCTCAGCATAATAACCAGAAATGTAACAACAGGCCTGCAACCACGGACGAATTCCTCGCTGGCCAAAATTTTTAACCCAAAACAATGAATGGAATTTTAAAAATGTTTTTCTAAAAAGCCTTAAAAGTAGCAGGGTCGGCTAAAGACAAAAATTACAACCGGATAAAAGTCTGCTTCGCCGCACCTCTCCCTTGTAAAAAAGTTAACCTTAAAAAAAACACCTGTAAAAAACAACCACCAACCAGTTTGGCGCACTCCTGCCAAAAATTAACGACCAGCAACCAGGCAGTCGCCTAGTTCGCCCTGCCCTTTCGCCGGCTCTGAAAAGAAGGATCTATAAACTAAGTACTCACTCTTTTTTGGCTTCATTTGATGTGTCTTCAAAAATAGGAAGTTTGGTTTCTATCTGTCCTTTTTCTGCCTGGTAGAGCAACAAGTCATTTATGGTGAAGTCAAAGTATATTCTTAATCCATCCATTACTTCTCTACACACTGTCAAGCTAAAAATAATAATAAAAATATTGTAGGTACCATCGTTTTCATAATAAACGCTTACCCCTAAAAATGTTACAGATTATATTGAACTTTATCAAGGTCTCTTTGACATTTATTTGTCAAATATTATTATGACATTACTTGTCAAAATAATTCACATTAGTTATGCCGCAGCTTACAAATTATCAAAAATGTATCATAACAGCAAGAATAAATGACGGGATAAGTGTACGTGAAATAGCCACTGAATTAAATGTTGCAAACAGCACTATAATGCGAGCAAAGAAAAAACTTGAGGAAACTGGACAGATTAGCAGAAAGCGGGGTTCTGGTCGAAGTAGAATGAGTAGTGCAGAAGAAGATATGCAATTAATAATTTATCTGCGGGAAAACCCTTTCCATACCGGAGTCAGAGCGAGGGAAGAAACTAACTTTCCTGGGTTATTATCCACTGTTAGCCGACGAGTTCAGGAATCTGAAATTAGAAATTGTGCTGCTAGCAATAAGCCTTTTTTAAATGATAATCACAAACAGATTAGAATTCAATTTGCATTGGAATATTTTCTACAAGACCACGTTTGGGACAGAACTATTTTCTCAGATGAAAAAATTTTCCAATCTACACATAATGGCACGATAAGGGTATATAGGCCCCGTGGAATGCGCTACGACTCAAAATACCAACAGAAGTGGCTGCTTTTCCGTAAATTTTTGGGCCTGTATTTCTTCTCGAGGTCCAGGTATATGCCTGATTGTCGAGGAACGTTTAAATGGACATACTTACATAGACATTCTTAGAGATGTTATGATTCCTTATGCCAGGCAAGAATTTGGAGACAATTTTATATACCAACAGGTAAGTAGTTAATTTTTTTAAATTTTAATAATTTTCTAAAATATTGTACCGTAATTAATACGTTCACTGCCAACGGCTAGTTTTGACAGCGGAGCAATGGGTATGGGCAAGGGAAAAATAGAAAGAATTGATTAATGTTGTTAGGGGCGCCAGTTACTTTAGCTTTTACTCCTTTAGGTAAGTAACAACCTAGTGTAAATACTTAAGCTTTTCAGTTTGAGAAAATAAATAAACTTAATGAAAGCACATCAAGTAATGTATTAATATATATAAAAAATATGTGTAATTATATTAAGATATAATTAAAGAAATCTTAATAAAAATTACTAAATTCAGAAATCATTCGACTTAAATGTATAAAGAAAACATGAAGTTCAGCAAGCACCAAGAAATGTATGTAAACAGCAATCATTTCTTGCAGTGTATACAAGTCATGCTTAAATTAGAAATCATTTAATCAAAAGTATGATATTTAATAATTAATAAATGAGATTAAATGTTTTAAAAAAAATAAGTACCTAAAAATGAACAAAAGCCAGAAGGGCATATAGTATTAAACAATACTATATCAGATCTGATAAAGTTTACAGTTATAAGAATATTAAAATAAAAGAATTTAAAAAATATGAAATATTGCTTTCAAAAGTTTTCAGAATGAGTACTTAGCTGGTTTCTGCAAAATCCATGAGGTATGAATTCCATCGTCTCCATCTGTACAAGTCTCCCCTATGCTGATGAATTCATTTCTCAAATGAAAGAAAAAAAATATAGGCTGTCCCATCTACTTTGGAAAAATCATCTTCCAGGATAAAATGTATTATTGAAAATGTTGTCCGGGATAAAATATACTTTTGAAAATTATGTCCAATATAAAATTGTCTGCTAGACGGTTACATAGAATTTATCTATGCCGAAAATTACAGAACCATGTTCCAAGAGAACATCACTCCACGCGGAGAACTTGTATATCAAATATACCAAAATAAACTTCAACTTAAATTAATGTAATTCCATATTAATGGTATAGAAATGGTGATTAATTAATTAATGGTCTAGTAATGTAGTAATAATGGTGCTAAAACAATAATTATATCTCAGAAATATTCTAAGAAACAGAAAAACTTAACTTACGTGTCATACTAAGTCTTCGATGTCCATCGAAACGTTATAAATGCGTAATTGTAGAAAATAACAGTTACAATATCTTCCGCATTGTTTAAATATTCATTTTCACTAACTTTAAATAAAAATACATGAAGGATTACTTCGATGATTACAGAAAATAAACACTCGTCAAAATGACACCACCATTGTACAGAGTTGCTTCAAGAAGGAGGAAAATCGACCTTATTCACTAGTATGAACCCTTCAGGTAAATAAAATACTATTTCTGCACTATTAGCGATAACGGTAACGAAAACTACATCAAAGATAATAACAAAAGAATATTTCCTAATAAATCCGTATTAGTGATATCTAACCTCAAAATATTACTCTAAGAAACAAATATAAACAATACTTATTGTTTATCAGCAAAACTAATAAAAATACGAACAGAATACTAAGTGTCCTGTGAACTAAGTATAAACAAAATACTGAATCTAAGTGAGCAGTTCCAGCAAACTATTTTCAACAAATTCTGGATTATCCCGAAGGAATAAGCATACGAAACTTTCCAGGAGAGACAAGCTACAGGTGAAAGCCAGTGAAATCCAACCCTCAATAGACTCTGAAACATATAAAAACCAGGTAAGTCCATAGACAAATGTATTATAGAGAAATAAGTCATATGATTCTTTATTATTAAAAATCATATTCTAATTATGTTTTCTTTATGTTATTTTCAGGTAGAACTATGGAATAGAGACTTATATGGTTAGAATTCAGTTCCTGCTACAAAATAGTCCCAGATACAAAATAGTTCTGTACGTACGTAACTATTTATATACAAAATAAACATAAATTATAACGTAAGTAAACGAATAGTTTAATTAACCCTTGCTATATTACAAAGTGACGATTTATATCGTTACACATGCCCCCTCCAAAAATAATAAAAATATTTAATATACAAAAAATATTTTTATACCAAACTCTAAAACTATTTAACTTAAATAGCTAAAATATATACTATATTTTATTTAATAAATCAACAAAAAATACAATACTTTATGTAAATCATTTGAAATACTACTTGATAATTAACAATAGCTAAGCTTGATAACTACGTGTATCATCCGCCTACTCTTATGTAGAACATAATTTTGGGACTTTATCGGTGTGTGTCATAAACAGGTAATTGTCATAATCAGGTAATTGTCATAATTAATTTTGTTTTTCTTTTTAGCTAAGTTTTATCAAGATTAAAAAAAATAGAAATAAGACTTGACTACGCGCATCAGAATCCTCTTCTACAAAAAATATATTTATATATTTTTTTTTTTACTATATACAAAAGTTTTGGGTACCCTTTAAATATTTTCAATACATTGATATTTTTTAAATATCATTCCGAATGATACTAAGAATATATTCTTATTTAATAAAAGCTAGCCAACTGAAATGTCACTATTTGATCCAAAATATTTCTTTAGATCTTTAACATGCCAGTCGCCTCTTTGACCATCTGCATTTTCCAAAATATACACTAACTTTGACTTTTTCGCAACAACTTTGCAAAGTATGTACTTTGGAGCAAGTTTTGCAGCAAAACTTTTACTAGCATCTGAGAGTACTTTGTTTCGTCTCCAAACTTTTTCACCTATCTCAAAATTTACTTCACGCTTGCGCAAATCATAAGTACGCTTATTACGTTCATAAGCTTCATGTAAATATTTCTTTACATCAACAAAAATCTCTTTAAGATTTCCCAAGTCTTGGCTATACGAGTCTCTGTCACAAGGTTCTAATTTAACACCATCAGTTGATGTCATTTTGCCATAATAAGTTCCTGTGATAGGTACATTCCTCCCAAAATTAAGAAATGCCGGCGTATACCCCGTAACTTCATTTACAGACGTTCGTAAAGCTAGACCTATTTTTGCTAAATTTTTACACCATTCTTTTTGATTATCTTTTATATATGATCTTATAGCAGTAGAAATTGTGCGATGTTGCCTTTCCGTCGGATTATTTTGACTATGGTAAAGTGCATTAAACCAAATTTTCTGTACATTATATTCATCTGCTAATTTTTTAAAAACTTTACCAGCAAATTGTTTTCCATTATCGACAATTAAAAATTGACAGACTCCGTAAACTAAAAAAACTTCATTCTCAATGAATTTACATATTGCATTTGCAGTAGCTTCCCTTAAAGGATGTAATAATGTATACTTTGTAAACCAGTCTGACACAACTAAAAGATAACAAAAACCTTTAGAACTTCTGGGAAATGGTCCCTGCAAATCACATGAAATAACTTGCCACGGATAATTTACTTCTTTTTCACGACCCATCAATCCAAAACGTGCAGAATTACTAACTTTTTGTGATTGACAAATATTACAACATCTTACATACTTTAAAATATCTTTACGCATTTTTGGCCAAAAATATGTTTCTGAAATTCTATGAAAAGTTTTAAAAAATCCCATATGAGAAGCTAATACATCGTCATGACATTCTTTTAGTACTTGTTTACGACATTTTTGAGGCACTAACAATTTCCACTCTATAATATTACTTTTTACTTTTGTCTTGGTCGGTATGAACTTATAAATATTATCATCAATAACTTTAAATTGCGGATATGAATCTGGACTCTTAACAATTTTTTCCCTCAATTGAATATAATATTTATCACTATTATAATCATTTACATTAAAATTAATTAAATTTACATCTGGAAAAATTGATTTTTCTGGTTCTATTCTATCAAAAGCTCTGGATAACCCATCAGCTACTACATTTAATTTACCTCTACGATATACAATATCCATATCATATTGCTGTAATTTTAATGACCATCTAGCCAAGCGACCAGAGGGATCTTTCATATTACTCAAATATTTTAATGAAGAATGATCTGTAATTACTGTGAATTTAACACCTTCAATATATGGTCTAAACCTATCTATAGCAAACAAAACAGCTAAACATTCCTTTTCACCTACAGAATATTTTATTTCACTACGTGTTAAAGCTCTACTAGCATAAGCTATTACTTTTTCTTGACCATCTTGCGTTTGTGTTAATATGGAACCGAGGCCAACTAAAGAAGCATCACATTGTATAACAAATGGTAAAGAAAAATTGGGACTTGCTAAAGCTGGAGCATTTATTAAAGATTCCATCAACAATAAAAAAGCTTTTTCTGCATCAGTATTCCAACTAATGGCTTGTTTTTTACCTTTGCCCTTCAAAAGTGAATTTAATGGACTAACAATTGTTGAAAAATTCCTAACAAATCTACGATACCACGAAGCTACACCTAAAAATCGTTTTATCTCTGTACTATTTGTTGGTCTAGGATAGTTTATTATTGCTTCTACTTTTTGCGGATCGGTTCTTAAACCAAAATTATCAATTACAAAACCTAAATACTTAGTGATTTTCTAAAAAAATTACTTTTTTCAAAATTTATTGTAAGATTAGCAGATTTTAATTTTTCATGTACTATTTGAAGTAATTTAATATGTTCCTCAAAAGTTTTTGATACTATTATAATGTCGTCAATATAAACAAATATATTTGGATAAAAGGAGAAAGGAAAAAGTTTATCCATTAATCTTTGCTGACTTTGTGTTCCATTTTTGAGTCCATAACACATTACATTAAATTCAAATAGTCCCCTACCAGGTACGGAAAATGCAGTTTTTTCTTTAGCAGTTTTTGTAAGTGGAATCTGCCAAAAAGCATTTTTTAAATCTATACTTGATATATATTTTGCATCGCCTAATAAACTTAAAATGGAGTCTATCCTTGGTAAAGGATGTGAATCACCTTTTGTAATAGAATTTAATTTACGTCCATCAAAACAAAAACGGTATGTACCATTAGCTTTTTTTACTAATAAAACTGGTGAATTAAAATCAGAATAAGATGGTGAAACTATATCATCTTTTAACATTTTATCTAACTCTTTATGTAAAATTTCTATTAAATAAGGTGACAAAGGATATTGACGCATTTTAAAAGGTTTATTATTTCCTGTATCTATATCATGTTCTATTAAATTTGTTCTACCTATTTTTTCGCTATATAATTCTTTAAATAAACTAACAAATTTATCTGCTATCTTTTTCTGTTCGTCTGTCAAGTCACATAAGCCTACTGAATTATCTTTATTTATATCCTGACTATCACTGTTATTACTGATCACATTCAATTTATTAATTTTATTATTCCAAGATTCATCAGAAAAATCCAGAGTCATAGAAAACAATTGTAAAAAATTCACACCAAAAATAAAATTTGTTTCCAAAGAAGGAACAACCAAGACTTGTAAAATCTTAACTTCATTATCTACTTTAATAGGTAAATAAACAACACCAGTTACTAACTGTTTAGATTTATCAGCTGTAGTAACATGCGGTATAAGACATTTATCAATTTTTAAATTAAATTTTTCTAAAATTTTAATCGCGTGACCACCAGCCACTGAACAATTTGCACCTGTATCAATCAAAGCTGTTATATTTTTATCAAAAATATTTACTTTAATATATGGACGGTTATCTCTAGGTAATTTAATAAAAGAATTTTTATTAATTACAGACAAACTATACGGTTTATAAAATTTTTTAACTTTATCCAACCAATCTTTCCATTCATTCAAATAAAATCGTTTATTTGTTTCTGTTACACTTGATTTTTGTAAAGAATTGATATTATTTTTATTATAATAAATGTTTTTACAAAAACTAGTTTTGTTATCCTTTTTTACCTGACTGTCATTATTATTTTTAGCCTTTTTATAAAGTGAATGCCGACTAAAATCATCCACTTTCCTATTTAGTTTTTTGTACAGGAAGGGCAATTTTTAAAAACTACATCTTTATATCCACATTTATAACAAAACTTTGTTCTTTTAGCTAAACATTTGCTAAAAATATGATTTGGTTGGTTACAGTTATAACAAATTACTTGTCTAATTTTATTATTACTACTATTCTGTGTATTATTAAAGCTTTGATTGGTACTTTGACTAATTTGAGAAACTTGACTACTATTACATACTGAACTTTGACGAGTAGAGGAAGATGGGGTAAGTTTGGACACTGTGGTATTATGACTACAATTACATTTACTACTAAAATTTTGATTTATATCCGAACTTAGGACATTTACTTTATTAACTGTTTTATTTTTTGCCACACTTTTACCTGCTATGCTCTTTTGTTTTAATTGATAAGCTTCATCTATTCTTTTACAACTGTCCTTTAAATCTTCTAAATCATTTATTTCTATAAGTGATAATGGTGTAAAATAATGTGGTAATATTCTTTCTCTAATCGTCTTAAGTCTAGTATATAAACTTGCAGCATGAATTAAACGTTTAAACAAGGTTTCCATAGCACCTATAAAAATTGCGATAGATTCATCGGGATTTTGATATCTAGAACGGATATCATCCCATGTTCTATCATCTATGTTAGCTGGAAGAAAATCTTTTTTTAATGCTTGAATTATTTGAGACCACGAATTTAAATTATCTTTAATTGAGAGAAACCATGACAATGCTGGTTCTTTGAATAAGTCATATGCAGATTTAAATAACATTTCGTCTGTAACATTTCTACTTATTTTCATATATTCAACTTGCTCAATAAAATTTAAAACATTAGACTTTCCATCAAAATTAATATTCCATTTATAAACTGGTACTGATTTTAAATAATCATTATCTTTTTTACTAGAAACATTAGGACTAAACTGTGTACTATTATGTAATGAAATATTATTATTTACTTGAGTAAGTTCTGAATTTTTACCAGGTTTTTCATTAAGATCTAAAATATCTGCTTCTATTTCTAAACAAGTTGCTTTTGTTATTTCTAAAAATTGAATACGTCTAACTTTATTTTCTTCTACTTCAGGAAAACGTTGCAGACGATTTGTTATTTAAATCTGCATATGACTTATTGGGCGTTGGGCGCCAATATTAGTGTACCGTAATTAATACGTTCACTGCCAACGGCTAGTTTTGACAGCGGAGCAATGGGTATGGGCAAGGGAAAAATAGAAAGAATTGATTAATGTTGTTAGGGGCGCCAGTTACTTTAGCTTTTACTCCTTTAGGTAAGTAACAACCTAGTGTAAATACTTAAGCTTTTCAGTTTGAGAAAATATAACCCTTAAATAAAATAAGATAATTCATTTGAGAAATTTATTATAAATAAACTTAATGAAAGCACATCAAGTAATGTATTAATATATATAAAAAATATGTGTAATTATATTAAGATATAATTAAAGAAATCTTAATAAAAATTACTAAATTCAGAAATCATTCGACTTAAATGTATAAAGAAAACATGAAGTTCAGCAAGCACCAAGAAATGTATGTAAACAGCAATCATTTCTTGCAGTGTATACAAGTCATGCTTAAATTAGAAATCATTTAATCAAAAGTATGATATTTAATAATTAATAAATGAGATTAAATGTTTTAAAAAAAATAAGTACCTAAAAATGAACAAAAGCCAGAAGGGCATATAGTATTAAACAATACTATATCAGATCTGATAAAGTTTACAGTTATAAGAATATTAAAATAAAAGAATTTAAAAAATATGAAATATTGCTTTCAAAAGTTTTCAGAATGAGTACTTAGCTGGTTTCTGCAAAATCCATGAGGTATGAATTCCATCGTCTCCATCTGTACAAGTCTCCCCTATGCTGATGAATTCATTTCTCAAATGAAAGAAAAAAAATATAGGCTGTCCCATCTACTTTGGAAAAATCATCTTCCAGGATAAAATGTATTATTGAAAATGTTGTCCGGGATAAAATATACTTTTGAAAATTATGTCCAATATAAAATTGTCTGCTAGACGGTTACATAGAATTTATCTATGCCGAAAATTACAGAACCATGTTCCAAGAGAACATCACTCCACGCGGAGAACTTGTATATCAAATATACCAAAATAAACTTCAACTTAAATTAATGTAATTCCATATTAATGGTATAGAAATGGTGATTAATTAATTAATGGTCTAGTAATGTAGTAATAATGGTGCTAAAACAATAATTATATCTCAGAAATATTCTAAGAAACAGAAAAACTTAACTTACGTGTCATACTAAGTCTTCGATGTCCATCGAAACGTTATAAATGCGTAATTGTAGAAAATAACAGTTACAATATCTTCCGCATTGTTTAAATATTCATTTTCACTAACTTTAAATAAAAATACATGAAGGATTACTTCGATGATTACAGAAAATAAACACTCGTCAAAATGACACCACCATTGTACAGAGTTGCTTCAAGAAGGAGGAAAATCGACCTTATTCACTAGTATGAACCCTTCAGGTAAATAAAATACTATTTCTGCACTATTAGCGACATCTATGTAAGTCATTATCAACTACAGTTTTACCGTATAGGATTCCTAATAAAGGTAACGAAAACTACATCAAAGATAATAACAAAAGAATATTTCCTAATAAATCCGTATTAGTGATATCTAACCTCAAAATATTACTCTAAGAAACAAATATAAACAATACTTATTGTTTATCAGCAAAACTAATAAAAATACGAACAGAATACTAAGTGTCCTGTGAACTAAGTATAAACAAAATACTGAATCTAAGTGAGCAGTTCCAGCAAACTATTTTCAACAAATTCTGGATTATCCCGAAGGAATAAGCATACGAAACTTTCCAGGAGAGACAAGCTACAGGTGAAAGCCAGTGAAATCCAACCCTCAATAGACTCTGAAACATATAAAAACCAGGTAAGTCCATAGACAAATGTATTATAGAGAAATAAGTCATATGATTCTTTATTATTAAAAATCATATTCTAATTATGTTTTCTTTATGTTATTTTCAGGTAGAACTATGGAATAGAGACTTATATGGTTAGAATTCAGTTCCTGCTACAAAATAGTCCCAGATACAAAATAGTTCTGTACGTACGTAACTATTTATATACAAAATAAACATAAATTATAACGTAAGTAAACGAATAGTTTAATTAACCCTTGCTATATTACAAAGTGACGATTTATATCGTTACACTATTAATTACTATTTTTTTCTTTTAAGGATAATTGCTGGGTCCATCAGTCTCTAGTTGTTCAAACCTTTCTAAACGAACAAAACATTAACGTTTTACAGTGACCAGCAAGAAGCCCAGACTTGAACCCAATGGAGAATGTTTGGGGAATGATGAGCAATGCCATTTATGAAAGAGACTTTCGGCCTCGTAATGCTGAAGAATTACGAAAGGCCATCATTGAGGCTTGGCACGCAAAAATTACACCAAATTACACAAACCGACTGTTAGCATCCATACCAAGAAGATTGGGAAAAGTTATTGAAACTAATGGAGAGCCAACAAAATATTAGTTCTATATCGGTTTATTTTAGACTAGATTTCTGAACTTGTTGGCCAACAGTATTTAATAAACCAGAAGAATTTCATCTCTAGCTCTCACCGCTGTACGGAAAGGGGTTTCCACAAATAATGCATTAATTGCGTATCTCCATCTGTACTGATCTTTTTCCTTCGCCTGAACTCTGCTTTCTGATAATCTTTCCAGTTTCCTCGAGTTTTTTCTTTGTTCACATTAAATTTCTGATTGCAACACTTAATTTAGTGGCTATTGCACGTACACTTATCCCGTCATTTATTCTTACTGTTAAATACATTTTTGATAATTTTAATTATATTTATTATTTAAAATAGTGAAGGCAATAATCACCTGGTGATGTCTAGCTTTATAATTAAAAAGAAATATTATTGTTATACATAATTAGTATTATTTTTAATGATTCATGTAATAAATAAACAATATATTTAAAAACCTACACAACGTTTTAATATGAGAGTTTTTTTTGCTTACGGACAGAAAAAATGGTTAATATACAGTATGTCCCCGGTTAGAATTACAAAGAAGATTTTTTTATTTTTGATATCTTAAAATAAGTCACTCTTGATAACTTGCCCTTTTCAAACTCCCAAAACACTAAGCATTTTTTGTATAACTCTTACAGTTCATGAGAAAATGTTTTTTTTCTTTATATTTTTGAAGACACTATTTTGAAGAAAAAAACATTATCCCATGAACCGTAAGAGTTGTACAAAAAGTGCTTAGTGTTTTGGGAGTTTAAAATCGAGCAGGGCAAGTTTATAAAGAGTGACTTTTTTTGGGATCAAATCAAAAATAAAAAATAAATTCCTCTTTGTAACTCTATCTGGAGACATACTGTATAAATATTATTTATAATAAAATTTGTTAACCTTTTTGCTTATAAGCATATATGCTTAAAGACAGTTATAGGACTTGCACTATATAATATAGACTACTTTAACCTTACTTAATTATTACGGAAAATGTCAGTGTCAATCTTAGTAAAGTACATATACCACAACTAAAAATTTAAAATGTTGGGGTACCTCAGGGTTCTGTGATGTGAGCGTTTTCTATGAAAATGATGGTACCAGTAAGTATTATTATAGTCAAACTGTACATTATAATTGAACGCAAAAAGGAGAAAGAAGGGAAAGTTTTTTGTCCCAAACTTTTTTCTGTGTAACTTTTTTGTATTTTTTTTGTATAAGATTCCTCAGGTCAAAATACATTAAAAAAAGCCACTCTTGTTGTAACACTGTAGGACTAACCGTTTTCAAGAAAAATTAATTTTAAGGTGAAATTTCACGGTTCGTGGACGAAAAATTAAATACTAAAACGCATGTTACGCCGCGTTACATGGGGGGGGGGGTGGGGGTCAAAAATGGCCAAATTTTGCGTTACGTAATACTTGAACGCTCCCTAAGTAGTACTTACCTTTTTTGAATATCTTCAGGTTTTATTTTCACTGGGGTTGTGAGGGAAAGTCGATATCTTGGAGTTGATTTTTCAGTCAGTCCGCAAATTTGGTTTGTCGCATAATGTCTCCAGTATGATTCAAGAACTGTCACAACATTGGGCTCTGCTGGTAATTTTAACACCTAAAAAAAATGAAAATATTACCTAACAATTATAAAAATTATTAACTATAGTCAATAATAGGGAATTCAATTTTCCAGGCCCTGTAAATCCCAAAATTCAAATAAATAGTTTAAATAAGTGTAATTTAACATGTACATTATTTTTATTATTATTTTTTTTTTATTCATTAAAATATGGTTGGATTTATTGAAAAATTGTTACTTAATTATTAACACTAAACTAATTTAAGAATTTAACCAGTGACTTGAAATGTGTCAAATAGTTAATGACTATCAGTTACATGTAATGATATTTGCACTCATGTACAGTTGTGGCATTAAATATCGGGACAATCTCAAAAAAAATTCGTGTCATTTTTATATTTTTTTCATGGATTAACATGGGATTATTTTAAAAATTAAAAACTAGGTTACTTCGTTTTGACATAACTGAATTATTTAGTTGAAAGTTACTGTCAAAAAATATTAAATTAATAAATTAATATTTATTGATTCATTAAATTTTACGCAAATGTTGTAATTATTTAAATAATAATAAAATTTATATTCTTTGGATCAAAACTGTACTATACGGGTAAAGAATATGTGTTTAATTTTTATTTTTGTCTTCAGTACAGCTAAAAACTCACAAGGTTTTATAAATTTTCTACTGCAAATGGATTTGAATTTAAGATTTCATTACTGAAGGGCCTCACTGAGGTAAGCGAAAAAAAAAAATTCCCAGTATACGGTAACTGCACCTTGTTTTTCTCGGGTTTTCTTATATAATTAAAAATTGATTCACCATCCATTGTAGATTTTGACCACCGAGGATCGTTTTTCGGTTTGATATAAGAACCTAATGTTTTCGCAATAAAACATTTCTTAAGAAACAGATCTGTTTCTTGAACTGTTTTCACTAAAATTGAACCTCATCCATATCTCCTAATACTAAGGATGACTGAGCATTTTTCTCTTAAATTTCCACGATAAGTAAACTGATTTTAAATTAAAATAAAAATAAAAAACACTTTTTTTACAAACTACTCGTATAACAGCAAAAAATAAACAAATATTTGACATATTTTGACGTTTTCTAAGAGATGACACAAGACCCAGAAAAAAGATTTGTCCCGATATTTAATACCACCACTGAAGGCAAATATCATTTATATTATTATTATTATTATTATAATTAGTATAATACTCTGTCTAGCGACGGCTTTAAAGAGATAGTTGGTTTATTTTGTTTAAATTGTTGTGTCTTCCAAACGAGACCTTACCAAAAAGATTATTTTATTCCAAATGATACCCAATTTTATTAACAAAAACATTTCTCCAATATAAACCATCAGGGCCGGACAGAGCCAGCCCGTACCCCTGGGAAACTTTATTCCCGGACTCCCCATTTTTGCAAAAAAAAAGTTTTCACCTCTGAAGCTTTACCCCTGGCAGAATATTTTCGCCGGGCCCCCATCAGAGGCCCCGGCCCTGGAGAATCTTCCACCCCTCCCCCCCCTGAATCCGGCCCTGTGAACCATTAACAAAATCAAATGCTAAGGCAGTGTTGACAAATACATTTTTCTTTTATTTTAAATGATTTATTTAGGGATCTCGAAATTCTGAAAAACACTACTGGATCATAAAATCGTATTTTTCTTTGTTTAGAATAAATTTTCTGGAAGATAGGTAAAATCGAACACCCCCCTCCCCCCCAAGCAAAAACCTGGATCCGCCCTGTGCCTGACCACCATAGCAATTACCTTGTGATCGATATTGACAAGGTAGTTATCGTTCTCCAAAATCTGTCTAAGTTCGGGCGTCAGATCGATCTGGATCGTCTCGTCCTCGCCCTCAGAGTCCTCCTCTGAACTACTCGAGCCGCCGCCGTGGCCGTCGTCCGTGTCCATCCTGACCGGACTTCCGGTGCTGCCATCTTCCGAGGACGCGGCCGCAGTGCTACGGCTTTCGCTGCTCTTGTGACTCTTTTTGCGTTCTTTTCGATACAAATACGCGCCACTGAAAATACAAATGTAGAAGAAATTTTTGGTCAGACTAAATTTTTTACTGTAGAAATTTTGCATAAGTCTAAATACATTGAAGAATAAGAATAATATTATTAATAACTGTTTTTGTTTGGACTTTTTAATAACAATTTTAAATGACATTTAAAGCTAAAGCACATTCTGGGCTTTAAAAACAAGAAAAGTATAAAAACTAAAACTAAACATTATAATAAAAAAAATGGAACAAGGAGAGTATGTAAAGGCTTTTAATAATTCGGATTCACCACTAAAATGGCACCTACGTAGTACTACAATTTGTATTAGTTACAATTTAAAGTATATAAAGGAGATTACCGAGATTCCTATATGCAGTGGTCTGTAGGAGGATAAGCATCACCTTGTGGTGGATTGAATTGTGCTTTAAACTGATAAGTATGCACTTTATTTGAGTTCTATAGAATGATGGGAACATGATTGAAATTGGGTCTAAAGTTCAATGAGAACCTATGTACTTAAGTACTTTTTTAATCGAGACAGGTTGAAGTTACAATGTTAAAACCACTGATGGTTTTAGATGGATCATCATGAGAGCTTTCAAGGGACATAAAGCAATATGCGGGGAAACGCTTATTTTAAACATATATTTATACACTCTTAATTGGCCTTAAATCCCATTCATGTCGGATCTAAGCGTTTCCCCGCAGACTGCTTTATGACCCTTGAAAGCATACATCAGTTTTAACATTCTAACTTATCTTTAGCCTGTGTTTAACGCCTATCAGTTAGCAATAATAGGCCCCTTACTTGTTCCGTCGACGGCGTCATGAGTTTGGACTTTTGAACCCATTCCCTCCGAAGAATTGATGGGTCACCCGCCAATGTACTGTGACGTCTCGAGGTTGTTTAATTTGTAAATTTACCGCAGTCACTTACTGACTAGGCTATGTTCCCTCTTGCCTTCCTAAGACATTCACTTTGTTAATGTCATTCGTGCACTCTCCCTCACTCCCTCTTTACAGTCCAATCTCGGTAGTCTCCTTTTAAAAAACTTATACTGAGTCCTTAAAATTAATAAAACATGAAGAATGTCCATAAAATACGTTATTAGAATTTTTCAAATTTTGAGTTACACATGGAAGCTAAGAACATAAGTATAAAGGAATTTGTGCCTTAATATAAATTAATAAAATTTAAATTAAACAAAAAGCGTAAAATCAAATCATTAACACTAAACTAACTAAAATTAAAGTTAGTTTTTCATTCAGAAATTAAATGGCGCCACCTACCAATTTCCTCTTGAGGAAGGATTTTTTTTTGTTTGAATTAATTTAGTAACAAAAGTTAAAAATGCTTTTTATTGTAGAAACAAGTAAACAACTGAAGTGCAAATGGCAACAGCTATGACCACTGAGCGTTAATGAATTCGGTGAATTTAATTTTGCGTAATTTATTTTTAACTGTACACATATGTCCCTATGTTGCTGAAGAGGTTATTTTTTTTATAAATTAATCAATAAATTAATACTTAAATAAAAATTACGTGGCTAGATAGCGCATGCAGTTCCTGTGGTTAGAACATTTAAGAACTGTCTGGTCATATGAGCAGACTATGTAGTTTTATTTGAATAGAACTGTCATTACTTACTTGTTGTTGTAACGATATAAATCGTCACTTTGTAATATAGCAAGGGTTAATTAAACTATTCGTTTACTTACGTTATAATTTATGTTTATTTTGTATATAAATAGTTACGTACGTACAGAACTATTTTGTATCTGGGACTATTTTGTAGCAGGAACTGAATTCTAACCATATGAGTCTCTATTCCATAGTTCTACCTGAAAATAACATAAAGAAAACATAATTAGAATATGATTTTTAATAATAAAGAATCATATAACTTATTTCTCTATAATACATTTGTCTATGGACTTACCTGGTTTTTATATGTTTCAGAGTCTATTGAGGGTTGGATTTCACTGGCTTTCATCTGTAGCTTGTCTCTCCTGGAAAGTTTTGTATGCTTATTCCTTCGGGATAATCTAGAATTTGTTGAAAATAGTTTGCTGGAACTGCTCACTTAGATTCAGTATTTTGTTTATACTTAGTTCACAGGGCACTTAGTATTCTGTTCGTATTTTTATTAGTTTTGCTGATAAACAATAAGTATTGTTTATATTTGTTTCTTAGAGTAATATTTTGAGGTTAGATATCACTAATACGGATTTATTAGGAAATAGTCTTTTTGTTATTATTTTTGATGTAGTTTCCGTTACCTTTATTAGGAATCCTATACGGTAAAACTGTAGTTGATAATGACTTACATAGATGTCGCTAATAGTTCAGAAATAGGATTTTATTTACCTGAAGGGTTCATACTAGTGAATAAGGTCGATTTTCGCTCTTCTTGAAGCAACTCTGTACAATGGTGGTGTCATTTTGACGAGTGTTTATTTTCTTTAATCATCGAAGTAATCCTTCATGTATTTTTATTTAAAGTTAGTGAAAATAAATATTTAAACAATGCGGAAGATATTGTAACTGTTATTTTCTACAATTACGCATTTATAACGTTTCGATGGACATCGAAGACTTAGTATGACACGTAAGTTAAGTTTTTCTGTTTCTTAGAATATTTCTGAGATATAATTATTGTTTTAGCACCATTATTACTACATTACTAGACCATTAATTAATTACCATTTCTATACCATTAATATGGAATTACATTAATTTAAGTTGAAGTTTATTTTGGTATATTTGATATACAAGTTCTCCGCATGGAGTGATGTTCTGTTGGAACATGGTTCTGTAATTTTCGGCATAGATAAATTCTATATGACCGTCTAGCAGACAATTTTACATTGGACATAATTTTCAAAAGTATATTTTATCCCGGACAACATTTTCGATAATACATTTTATCCTGGAAGATGATTTTTCCAAAGTAGATGGGACAGCCTATATTTTTTTTCTTTCATTTGAGAAATGAATTCATCAGTATAGGGGAGACTTGCACAGATGGAGACGATGGAATTCATACCTTATGGATTTTGCAGAAACCAGCTAAGTACTCATTCTGAAAACTTTTGAAAGCAATATTTCATATTTTTAAATTCTTTTATTTCAATATTCTTATAACTGTAAACTTTATCAGATCTGATATAGTATTGTTTAATACTATATGCCCTTCTGGCTTTTGTTCATTTTTAGGTACTTATTTTTTTTAAAACATTTAATCTCATTTATTAATTATTAAATATCATACTTTTGATTAAATGATTTCTAATTTAAGCATGACTTTTATACACTGCAAGAAATGATTGCTGTTTACATACATTTCTTGGTGCTTGCTGAACTTCATGTTTTCTTTATACATTTAAGTCGAATGATTTCTGAATTTAGTAATTTTTATTAAGATTTCTTTAATTATATCTTAATATAATTACACATATTTTTTTAGATATATTAATACATTACTTGATGTGCTTTCATTAAGTTTATTTATAATAAATTTCTCAAATGAATTATCTTATTTTATTTAAGAGTTATATTTTCTCAAACTGAAAAGCTTAAGTATTTACACTAGGTTGTTACTTACCTAAAGGAGTAAAAGCTAAAGTAACTGGCGCCCCTAACAACATTAATCAATTCTTTCTATTTTTCCCTTGCCCATACCCATTGCTCCGCTGTCAAAACTAGCCGTTGGCAGTGAACGTATTAATTACGGTACACTAATATTGGCGCCCAAGAACGTGGTATTTGGATAGATAGAACACTTGTTTTTTAAATTTTACTCCATTTTTCTCAGTGTATTTTTTTATAAAAATCTAAAGCTTATTTTTTTTTCAGTGTAACTTAATGTTCATTTTGAGAAAAACTACATATAACTGTTGAATAAAATATTTTTTGTTGAAAATTAAGTCAAATTAGAGTTAATCTGATAAGATATATCAGATATGTGTTTTTTATGTTTTTTCTGAATTTTATGGAATAACATGGAATAGAGAAATTTTGGCGATGGTTCAGTTTTTCTAGAAATTATCGTTTATTCAATAGAAATAAATGGATAATAGGGTATTTATTTATGCGAAGGATATGAATAAATATTAGCTAATTTTGTAGTTTTGGAGACTATTTATAATTATTAATTTGTCCAATTGAGATAAATAATAATTTAGTATTTTTTTGACATATTTGGGAAATTTTCCAAAGTATGTAAAAACTTTGTTGAGCAGTGTACACAAAAAAAAATAATTTGTGGTACAGTATAAATATTTTATTATTAAAATAAATATTTTGAGTAAATTAAAGTTAATTTTGAAAAATAAATATTCAAAATGGACGATTTAGATAAAATGGAAATTCGATTTTTGACTGCAAGAATGGTGTAAAAATTTAGCAAAAATAGGTCTAGCTTTACGAACGTCTGTAAATGAAGTTACGGGGTATACGCCGGCATTTCTTAATTTTGGGAGGAATGTACCTATCACAGGAACTTATTATGGCAAAATGACATCAACTGATGGTGTTAAATTAGAACCTTGTGACAGAGACTCGTATAGCCAAGACTTGGGAAATCTTAAAGAGATTTTTGTTGATGTAAAGAAATATTTACATGAAGCTTATGAACGAAATAAGCGTACTTATGATTTGCGCAAGCGTGAAGTAAATTTTGAGATAGGTGAAAAAGTTTGGAGACGAAACAAAGTACTCTCAGATGCTAGTAAAAGTTTTGCTGCAAAACTTGCTCCAAAGTACATACTTTGCAAAGTTGTTGCGAAAAAGTCAAAGTTAGTGTATATTTTGGAAAATGCAGATGGTCATAGAGGCGACTGGCATGTTAAAGATCTAAAGAAATATTTTGGATCGAATAGTGACATTTCAGTTGGCTAGATTTTATTAAATAAGAATATATTCTTAGTATCATTCGGAATGATATTTAAAAAAATATCAATGTATTGAAAATATTTAAAGGGTACCCAAAACTTTTGTATATAGTAAAAAAAAAAAATATATATAAATATATTTTTTGTAGAAGAGAATTCTGGTGCACACAGTCAAGTCTTATTTCTATTTTTTTATCTTGATAAAACTTAGCTAAAAAAGAAAACAAAATTGATTATGACAATTACCTGTTTATGACACACACCGATAAAGTCCCAAAGTTATGTTCTACATAAGAGTAGGCGAATGATACACGTAGTTATCAAGCTTAGCTATTGTTAATTATCAAGTAGTATTTCAAATGATTTACATAAAGTATTGTATTTTTTGTTGATTTATTAAATAAAATATAGTATATATTTTAGCTATTTAAGTTAAATAGTTTTAGAGTTTGGTATAAAAATATTTTTTGTATATTAAATATTTTTATTATTTTTGGAGGGGGCATGTGTAACGATATAAATCGTCACTTTGTAATATAGCAAGGGTTAATTAAACTATTCGTTTACTTACGTTATAATTTATGTTTATTTTGTATATAAATAGTTACGTACGTACAGAACTATTTTGTATCTGGGACTATTTTGTAGCAGGAACTGAATTCTAACCATATGAGTCTCTATTCCATAGTTCTACCTGAAAATAACATAAAGAAAACATAATTAGAATATGATTTTTAATAATAAAGAATCATATAACTTATTTCTCTATAATACATTTGTCTATGGACTTACCTGGTTTTTATATGTTTCAGAGTCTATTGAGGGTTGGATTTCACTGGCTTTCATCTGTAGCTTGTCTCTCCTGGAAAGTTTTGTATGCTTATTCCTTCGGGATAATCTAGAATTTGTTGAAAATAGTTTGCTGGAACTGCTCACTTAGATTCAGTATTTTGTTTATACTTAGTTCACAGGGCACTTAGTATTCTGTTCGTATTTTTATTAGTTTTGCTGATAAACAATAAGTATTGTTTATATTTGTTTCTTAGAGTAATATTTTGAGGTTAGATATCACTAATACGGATTTATTAGGAAATAGTCTTTTTGTTATTATTTTTGATGTAGTTTCCGTTACCTTTATTAGGAATCCTATACGGTAAAACTGTAGTTGATAATGACTTACATAGATGTAGCTAATAGTTCAGAAATAGGATTTTATTTACCTGAAGGGTTCATACTAGTGAATAAGGTCGATTTTCGCTCTTCTTGAAGCAACTCTGTACAATGGTGGTGTCATTTTGACGAGTGTTTATTTTCTTTAATCATCGAAGTAATCCTTCATGTATTTTTATTTAAAGTTAGTGAAAATGAATATTTAAACAATGCGGAAGATATTGTAACTGTTATTTTCTACAATTACGCATTTATAACGTTTCGATGGACATCGAAGACTTAGTATGACACGTAAGTTAAGTTTTTCTGTTTCTTAGAATATTTCTGAGATATAATTATTGTTTTAGCACCATTATTACTACATTACTAGACCATTAATTAATTACCATTTCTATACCATTAATATGGAATTACATTAATTTAAGTTGAAGTTTATTTTGGTATATTTGATATACAAGTTCTCCGCATGGAGTGATGTTCTGTTGGAACATGGTTCTGTAATTTTCGGCATAGATAAATTCTATATGACCGTCTAGCAGACAATTTTACATTGGACATAATTTTCAAAAGTATATTTTATCCCGGACAACATTTTCGATAATACATTTTATCCTGGAAGATGATTTTTCCAAAGTAGATGGGACAGCCTATATTTTTTTTTCTTTCATTTGAGAAATGAATTCATCAGTATAGGGGAGACTTGCACAGATGGAGACGATGGAATTCATACCTTATGGATTTTGCAGAAACCAGCTAAGTACTCATTCTGAAAACTTTTGAAAGCAATATTTCATATTTTTAAATTCTTTTATTTCAATATTCTTATAACTGTAAACTTTATCAGATCTGATATAGTATTGTTTAATACTATATGCCCTTCTGGCTTTTGTTCATTTTTAGGTACTTATTTTTTTTAAAACATTTAATCTCATTTATTAATTATTAAATATCATACTTTTGATTAAATGATTTCTAATTTAAGCATGACTTTTATACACTGCAAGAAATGATTGCTGTTTACATACATTTCTTGGTGCTTGCTGAACTTCATGTTTTCTTTATACATTTAAGTCGAATGATTTCTGAATTTAGTAATTTTTATTAAGATTTCTTTAATTATATCTTAATATAATTACACATATTTTTTTAGATATATTAATACATTACTTGATGTGCTTTCATTAAGTTTATTTATAATAAATTTCTCAAATGAATTATCTTATTTTATTTAAGAGTTATATTTTCTCAAACTGAAAAGCTTAAGTATTTACACTAGGTTGTTACTTACCTAAAGGAGTAAAAGCTAAAGTAACTGGCGCCCCTAACAACATTAATCAATTCTTTCTATTTTTCCCTTGCCCATACCCATTGCTCCGCTGTCAAAACTAGCCGTTGGCAGTGAACGTATTAATTACGGTACGGTATTTTCTAATAAATTATTTTTTATTTCATTCGAGATTTCATTGGAATTCACACATTAAACTTATTTTTAAGAAAAATTAAGGCACTAGATGTCGCTTTTTAAATTAAATTAAATATTAAGTTTATTGACAAAGTGATAATTATAATAATTGGATAAATCAACCCTAAGTTAAGTTATTTGAAGCTTTTTAATGAAATCGATAAATACCCTGGTGGACAATAATGTTAGAACGACTTGAGCTAACGTTAGATGAATGTGGTTTGAATGTTAGATGCCTAACGTTCGGGTCTTACGTTAGAATAACATATATCTAACGTTAGGAATTTTAACAAACGGTAGATAAACGTTATTCTAACGTTAGGCAACTAACTTTAGAATTTCTAACGTTAGAAATCGGAACATTTATACATTAAATACGCGTTAGAAAAAACGTTTATCCAATACATACAGATAATGAGACAATTACCAGCTTTATGTTAAATAGATAAACTCAATAATAACCCCACATATTTTACCCACTCAACTGTCACTTGTCAAATTATGTTCTTGTAAATTTCATTAAAATTTTTAATAAAAATATGAATTTCTAAGCTATTTATTGGATAAAACCTTGTATGGCACTCATGGGTAAACCGATATTGCCCTTTCGAAAATTAACCTGCTTGGCTGACGCCTCGCAGGTTAATTTTCTCATAGGCAATATCTTACTTTACCCACTAGCACCATAAATAACTATTTTCTATTTTGCGACTCTTATAAGCTCATAATCACACGCATTTTGCGTGTTCTTAAGAGGTCTCTACTTTTTTTCTTTTGGGTTGGCAACAGACAAAATTCTATCTCTTGACGTTTGCCGTGCAATTGTGAACGTCGGTTTAAAATATAATTTTCTACAAAATTTTGTGTTTAGGTCATGTTTTACTGTGTTAAAGAACCATATATATGGTTCACTTTTACTTGTACATAAAACATTAACATAAAAATACTCGAGGCACATCATAAAAGATGACAAAACAAAAATACACGAGGCACATCATAAAAGATGGCTTAGCACGATGCTGACGGTTCATCGCCCAGTACTTGAATGAAAATAATATTCGTTCTTAGAATTTTAAACTTTTTGCGAAAACTGTAATGCCAATTCGAAACAAAAATCCCTAAATAAGTCATCAATTTAAATGTAAGTTTTTTAAAATTTTAGAGCAAAATAGAAAAAATTGTATAAAGCACTCGTTTCATAACACGTTTTTAGAGCACTAGTACTTTGGAAAACTCACCGCAAGAGGCTCGTTTTCTAAACTTGTAATCGTGCGCTAAAAACGTATGTTATGAAACTAGTACTTTAATATACTATTATCTAACGTTAAATTTATGCAAGGGTACTTACATCTGAAGTTGAGCTTTATCAGCCAAGTCTCTTTGGAGCTGTCTATTTTCTGATGTATCCTTAAGAACATACTCTTCTCCTACACATCTATCCCAAGATGAATTCCATCCCTAAAAATTAAGATAACTGTATTATTTAAATCAATTTTCTTTTGTTATATAACTAAAATAAAATAACATGATAGGAAATGTTAGTGACATATCGGACAGATAAAATAATAGTTATTTATGGTACTAGTGGGTAAAGTAAGATATTGCCCATAAGAAAATGGCGTCAGCCAAGCAGGTTAATTTTCGAGAGGGCAATATCGGTTTACCCATGAGTGCCATACAAGGCTTTATATTAAATTATATATATTTAAATAGCTTAGGAATTCATATTTTTATTAAAAATTTTAATGACATTTACAAGAAAATAATTTGACAAGTGACAGTTGAGTGGGTAAAATAAATAATTATCCACTCAATAAAGTAAAAGCCACGCGGGGGTTATTATTGAGTTTTATTTCAAATAAAGCTGGTAATTGTGTTATTATCTGTATGTATTGGATAAAATAATTTAAGGCATATGCATATTGGTAGCTATACATATTAAGAATTTAAGATTAAACCTTAATTCCCTTATAATATACAGAGCGGTCCAAAAGTCACCTCCCCCCCTCTTAACTTTTGAATTAGTTGAGATATCGACTTCAAATTTAGAACTGAGATAAATCGTATTTTATAATTTAGGTACTTAGGTAACCTAAATTATTGTTTACTTTTAAATATACAAAGTACCACTTACAGCATGACCTTGACCTAGTGAAATCCCTAATTAAATTGCTTAATTGTTGGGTTGATAGAATAAATATTTGACAGGTTCTAGAACTTCCTTTCTGCAGCCATTTGCTTTCTACTAAAAAGCCACTTAGCTGTGTTTCAGTTATCCTAAATCATCTGTTGCATCCTTTGGGATTTCTAAGTGTTTATTAGTTAAGCATAATCTTGGTGCGGGTAAGAATTTGCTTTAATATAAATTTAGTAGTTATTCTAACTTTGATTTATTATTTGCAGTAGATAAATACTAGGATTAGTATTTTGTTGGGTCAATCTGTAATGCTGTGAGTGGTGCTTCTTACTGTCCAATCTTAATTCTAAATAAAAGAAGCTACTGGTATCTGTTGTTTGGATTTCCCCCTGAAACGAACAAGGCGCCCAACTTCCAATAAAACAGTTCGTTACAGAACTCTTCAATAAGACAACTTAAACTATATATCTTTTAGCATATATTTGATACTTTTAGCTCTTAAAATGTGGGCTGGGGGGTATAGGGAGACATTTTTTTTAATGGAAAGGGGGGTCGTGTGATACATCATTTTAAAGCTTGTGAAATTCTCCATTTAACTGTATATTTTTAAATTGTTTTAAACATTTTTTAAAAATGACTAATTTCATGATGAAAAAACGTAAATTATATTTTTAAACTAATTTTAATTGACATAAATCAAAATTTACAAAAAAAAAATTTAAAAATCGCATTTTTTAGCACAAAAAATTTAAAATGATGTATCACACGACCCCGCTTTCCATTTAAAAAAATGTCCCCCATGTCCCCCTAACATTTTAAGAGCTAAAAGTATCAAATATATGCTGAAAGATAGTTTAAGTTGTCTTATTTAAGAGTTCTAAATTTTAAGTCGATATCTCAACTTATTCAAAAGCTGACTTTTGGACCGCTCTGTATAACATTAGTAATGTAATTGGAAAATATTACTTCGATATGGAGTAAAATATGAGGAATACCACCTCCTCTTAAAAACATTCTATTTATGAAAATTGAATGGCGCAGACTCAAAAAAATACTCAGATGGGGCAGGATTGAGTTATATTAATATACATACACTCAAAGCTTAAGTGCAATGAGATAATGGACCAGCTCGAGCTCTTCTGAAATGATAGATCTATCATTTCAGAAGAACATTTAAAAATATAGAAGAATAATTTAAAGATTTGGTTTTACAAAAGGTAATACAACTTATAATTTAAAATTATTAAATTTTTATTTTAAAAATTTTTGCGTCTTTAAAAAAAAAATGTTTTAATGAACTTAGGCCTACTGCAAGCCGCTAATGGGGAAAGTATTCTTTTGTTGGCAGGAATACTTTATTTTCCGTTTTAAATCATTTGTATTCAAGTATTTGGGATAATGCGATATACCATGGTTATGCTCCACTGTGAATAGTATATGATGACTATTTTTTTCAACTATCATCATATCGGTTTCAACCAATAAAAAACAAGGCATTGCCATAACGACGGGATATTTCTCTCGAATATATATATACCAGAAAATCGAATATATACCAGTTTTCTAGTTCTTTGATATGACAAGCTTGATAATGTAATATTATAACAAAATATCAACTAAAATGCAAAATTAAGGAAATTTTTATGTCTTATTAGCTTATTTTTTATTAAATATTATTAAACGTTAACGAATTTAGATCTTTTTTAATTCAAAAAATTAGAAATGTCAAACATGAATTTATTGTGTTCAAATAAATTAACATCAAATTAATTATTATTGATTATTTAATCAAATTATATTTGAAGATTCAAATTGTTAAAAAATTATTTCAAAAACTAGTCCTGCAAATACACCTCCAGATTCGGTATATTACATATGAATATCTTTTTAAGTAAATGTGATACGAGAAAATTTAATTTCACATAACTTATATACCTGGCTCGGGAAAATTTAGGGTTTTTATTGATTTTTTTCAGGTATGTAATCAGTATTTTTCTCAAACACATCAAAACATATACTATTTGATATTTTGTAGGTCGTTCGAATAAAATTGTGAGCCACATGGTCATAGTAATAATGTACAAAATTGATTAGTGCAAAAAAAAACGAGTCAAATTTTTGTAGATACGTACAAGGTTGAGAAAGTAACACGACGATATATCAATGAGTTTTTATCTAAAATAAAATAGGTACAGTAAAAGTTACTAGTTCTTTTTTTAAGCTTTATAATTTTAGTTCCTTCTTTTTTTATTAACGATTTAATATACAGAGCGCGTCAAAAGTCCGCCCCCCTCCCTTTTACCTTTGAACGGCTTAAGATATCAAATTGAAATTAGGAACACGCAAATAAAATAACCCAAATATTTTTTCGATATATATTTGATATGCTTAGGGGGCACAATGCAGACAGGGGCCAAGAGCTTTTTTTAATGGAATGGGGGTCGTGTTATACATCATTTTAAAGCTCATAAAATTCTCTATTTGATCATATACATTTTTTTAAGGTTTTCATTTTTCAATTTTTTTTTTTAGTAAAAAATTCGATGATTCGATGATTTTAAAAGTATAATTAACGTATTTGCATCATGCAAACTCCCATTTTTAACCCCATTTTAAGCCCCCAAAAATTGCTCTTAAAAAAATTAAAAATACATGGGCGAATAGAACATTTTAAAAGCTTTTAAATTATGTGTCACACGACCCCCCTTTTAATTAAAAAAATGTTACCACTGTCCACACCGGTCTGGAAAAATTTTTAGCTCACATTTCATGTAATTCAAGTTTTTTTTTCATAATTTAATTATTTAGAGCTTTGGCATCTTATTAAGACCAAATTTAAAAAAATCTATCGTTGCGTTTCTGAGAAAAACGATTTTCGTTTGTTTTAACAAAAAAAAATTGCCAAATTTTAAAAAATTTTTTTTTTTTTAGATATTCAGATTTTACGTCAAAAAGTGAGACAAAAAGTTTCTATGAACGTTTGTGTTAAATGGCTTCTTAGGGAAGCTAGAACACGCTTAAGGTGCATTTTTAGAATATTATTCACTTCATAACTCAGGAACGGTTTAACTTATCGACTTGAAATTTTTACTGTAGTATGCAACCAATAAACATTATCATTTTATTACATAAAAAAATTAAATGTTTAACCAGGGGCGGGCTTACAGTTTTACCTATAAACTATGAGGCACCCATTATCTACGCCCCTGGTCAAAAACTTAATTTTAATAAAACGTTAAATGTTTACATTTATTGATTTTATAATTCAGTAAAAAATTTCATGTTAACCCTATTGAAAATGACGGGTCTGCGCGGGTATAAATGTTGCTTAGACCGGATTTGAGCGGGTGAATTTCATCCCCTCAAGTCCGGTTTATGCACCATTTATACCCGCCCAGACCCGCCATTTTCAGCAGGGAATAAGTTAAACCGTTTCTAAGATATGAAGTGATAAATATTCTAAAAATGCCCTTTAAAAGTACGCTAGCTCCCTTAAAAAGCAATTTAGCTCAAACGTCTATTAAAACTTTTTTCTCACTTTTTGACGTAAAATCTGAATATCTAATATAATTTTTAAATATTTAATTTGTTTTTTGTTAAAAAATGAAAATCGTTTTTCTCAAAAACGCATCGATAGATTTTTTTAAATTTGGTTTTAAACAGATGCCAAAGCTCTAAATAATTAAATTATGAAAAAAAAATTGGGTTAATTGAAAGTTGAGCTAAATATTGTTTCCAGACCAGTGTGTGTCTCCATTGTGCTCCCTAAGCATATCAAATATATACCAAAAAAATATTTGGGTTATGTTATTTGTGTATTTAAAATTTCAAGTTGATATCTTAAGCCATTTAAAGGGGAGCGGACTTTTGACACGCTCTGTACATTACAACTATTTTCTGTGATGCAACTGTTGAACAGTCCCTTAAAAACATATATTATTACCTGGAAGTGTATTAAGTATTCAATTGACTTTCGCCCTCTGCTATCCTTGTTGTAAACTATATCTAAAACCTGAAATAAAATAATTTTATCAAACGTGTCAACGAAGCCGACTCGGTCAATATACAGGGTGTTCCGTGAGGAAAGGGAAATATTTAAAGGATGTATTCTAGATTTCAAAATAAGAAAAAAAGTTCCCATAAACATAGGTCATAGGTCAAACATCATCATCATATTTGCATGTAGTTACTTGAACCAGGGGCGTCCATAATGGGGGGTCTTATCACTTTTTTGCCCCTAACTTTTTTCTGCTTAGGTGGGTTTATTTTTAGAATAGTATTACTAAGGTAAAAACACATAAAAAGGTACTCTTGTTGTAATACCACAGGATTAACCGTTTTCGAGAAAAATACAATTGAAGGAAAACTTACACATTCCTAGAACCAAAAATTAAATACTAAAATGTTACAAACCAAAATTTCAATAATGCAGTGTGATTCTATATTAAACGCCAAGAAAAAAAAGTTTCATAACTGTATACAGTTATATACATGTAAGTCCAAAAATTGTTTTTAAAGGTACCGGTACACTTTAAAAATTTTGGAGACAGTCTCCCTTGGCATTGATTTATTGAATTACGTGTGTGAAAGCTTTTTTTTAGGTTCTGGTGTACAGTAAATTTACACCATCGAAACTTGTAATTTTGACTTTAATTGTATTTTTCTCAAAAACTTTTAATCCTAATTACAGCAAGAGTAACTTTTTAATATGGTTTTACCTGAGGAATAATATTCTAATAAAAATCCACAAAAAAAATAAACAGAAAAAAGTTTGGAGCAAAAAAGTGATAAGACCCCTCATCTCGCACGCCCCTGGTTTAAGTAACTACATGCAAATACCATTGTCTGATAGGCTTTATTAAGAATAGATCACATGCAAAACCTTGTTGCTATAACACAAAGGATTTCTAAGTTATTTTTGGTACCCCTTTTAAAGGGGTGTAGCTCCCTTACGAGCCGTTTTTGGACATATGTTTATGAGAACTTTTTTTCTTATTTTGACCTCTAGAACACATCTTTAAAATATTTCCTCACGGAACACCCTGTATATATAACTATCCACTATAACTTTAAAAGGAAAAGTTTTATGGTTTTAAACAAGGTACATTTTAAAAATATTTAAAAATATACAAGATGGTCTTCTTAGGGTGGGTAACATCTGACTTTTTTATTTTTTTTTTTAATGGAATGGTATATTTTTTATTATGCCATCTTATTTTTCATAAAAGTGCCTATATTTTAATATCATATTGTATAGGTCTATTATTCATAGTTTTTGAGGTATATATATTTTTTTTAAGAAAAAATCCATTTTTAGTGATGAGATAAAACCTTCTCCAATTTATTTATTTTTTGTCAAAAATTAACAAAATTTTGCAAGCGTATCTTAAAAAGGTATATTTAATTACTTTTTGCGCAAAAAAATAAAATAATTTATACAGGGTGTTCAAAATAAAAACTTTTTTTAAGGCAACTTTTTTTTTGCCGCCAGTTGGTAAAATTCCGTGTTTTGGCCATATTATTAATTCTAGCAAAGAAATAACAAAAAAGCGCTTTTTTAAATCAAGACCCCTGTATCCCTATTTGACGTATAGCAACGTTTTCACGTCAACTCAGTGTAATGTTTTGAAAACGCTGATATGCTAAAAATGGAGATACGGGGGTATTTAATAGGACGGTAGTAGAGGAGGGATTTTTTTTAATGGGAAGGGGAGTCGTGTGATAGATCATATCATATATTTTTTTATTGTTTGAACATTTTTATCAACTTTTTATTTTTTATTTTTTTTATAAATTTTATTTATATTACTTATTCAAAATTGGTTTAACTATAATTTACCCACGCTCTATGGACATAATTAAACAAACACGAAAAGGCTTTTTGCCCTAAACCAACTCGGAAAAAACAAAATCGATATACTAAAAAAACTCAAAGAAAACAACAAAATCACAGACTTTTCTGAAACCTAACCCAACAAAACAACACAAAACCCAACAAATATGGGAAACATTGAAAATGTCTCCTACTGCTGCGTAATAACCAACATGGAAGCGGATATAACCGATGAACAAATAAGTGATCACCTAACATTGATGCAAATAAACCACAGATACTGCAAGCGTATTATTTCCAAAGCTACGAGTAAGCCAACATCTTTCATCAGAATAATTACCTCCTGCCCAAACTCTTTCCAGAAGATCATGAAAGAAGGAGTCTTCTACCTAAGCAGCCATTACAGGGTAGTACCTATAGGTATAGGCCTAGTTAACCGACCCCCCAGTCCTCATCCCCTGTCGAAAGTGCCTAAAATTTGACCACAAAACTGAAGACTGCTCCACTCCATCCAAATGCTCCAAATGTGGGGAAAACCATAAAACCACTACCTGCAACATTGCAATTTCAGTAAAATGTCAGGCATGTAACGCAACAGACCATGAAGCCTGGGCATTTAAATGCACAAAAACTTTTTGGCAAAAAGACCAACAAAACCAATACCAGGCATTCCAAATGTACAAATAAAAACCATAAACAAAAAAGCAGACGAAATTGTAGAAGACATCAAGAAAAATTCCAGAATTCACAACTTTATCACAATCCATGACCACATTATAAGTACCTACGTTAACAAACTCAACAAACCAAAGAACATGGACCGAGAAGAACTTATACAACGCATTAAAAAACATTTGACCAGGCTAGGAGGCTCAACTCTTCCTTCGCTAGTGTTACCACTCCGAAGACGTCTTGTCTGAGCCTGCCCAGAGCCTCACACTCCCCTAGTGGTAGGGCGTTTCCTCGTCCATCCCACACCCAGGGCAGGTCGGATTTTTTACCGTCCGCATGAGGCTTAGGTGTCGCATAAGCCAAAAGCCCCTGTAAGGAGGCTTATGGTTGCTCGGCCCCTTCCTAGTAGCCAGACCGCCCTAGCTTTGCTTGGCACTTTAACATAGAAACTACAGTTAACTTTATCGGTAATAAGATTTATATTATCATGATAGACAGAAATGACCCAGACGCGATCTCACCAACTAAACCTATAGGTGTTAACATTGTCCAATACACCATATAACTTAAACATACTTTACAACAATATCTGCAGCTATGCCGCAAAAAAACACCTGGTTAATCACATTATTGAGAAGGACGATATAAATTGTAGGCTACTGGTTAAGACAAAGACTAAACCAACACACTCTATCTCTTACAGAGACTGAGATACAGTCTGTAAACATGGAAACGCGGTAAACATAAATACGAGAGGTGGATGTCTAATACAAGGACACCAGCAACTTAAAATCGCCAAATGCAACTGCACATCAAAATTCCTTTTCAACATGATTTTCTAAATATTCTACTTATTTATGTACATCCAAACTCGAACTTTGAACAATCAGTTTTCAACAAAGCAGCGAAATTTAAATATGGAATTGTGATTGGTGACTTTAATAATTCACCCAACAAAACCAAACACTTAAAAGCCTTTCTAGACAACGGCAACTATACACCACCCACATTTCGTATGCCAAACAACCCGGATCCGACACCAGATAAGATTTTGTGTACAAAAAATATTGAAAATAACTTTTTGAAAGTCAAGCTTAGCCCAGACACTGGATCTGATCACCTTGCCATATTTATGTCCTTTCCAATGGATAAGATACCTAAAAAATAGAAGCCAACAACAATATACAAATATGACAAGAGTGACATGAAAAAGATTAATGAGGATCTTACCTCTTATATACAAACAAGAAGTAACGCTTTTAATAAGGACGAGATTATCCACTTTAATAAAAAGCTTTCAGAGCTCATACTACAAAAAATCTATATACACATAAGCTTCCACCATTCATAGTAACCCTGATTAAACAGAAGAGAATATTCTATAGACAATATATAGAAAACGGAAACCGAGATCTTAAAAAGCGAACCAACTCAATGGCAAAAAACATCCACACAATGATTAAACAGTATGAAAAACATAAATGGTTAGAAACTTGCTCCGAAATCAAAAGACAACATGGAAGATTTAAAGGCTGTCGAAATTTAAAACAAGGAAAAAAATACCTACCATAGTGGAAGACGACGTCCAATATGCTTCCAACGAGGATAAAGTAAAAATATTCAAAAAACACTGAGGGCTTTTTCATCTGAAGAAAACAACTTCTACGATGAAAACCACCACCAAATGGTAAAAAAATGGTACAATAACCACTTCATGGACAACAGTCCCCCTACCAGCCACAATATTCAGGATGATGCATATTTCGCAGCACTTTTAGATCAAAAGAAAAACACATGCCAAGGACACGACAAAGTCCCTTGGAATATCTTAAAAAGACTAGACCAAAATATAAATACCCACATTAAAAAAATATTTGAATTTTGCCTAAATCATGGACACTTTTCCCAACAGTGGAAAACAGGAGAGGTAGTTGTGATCCACAAACCCAATAACGACAACAAAAATCCAAAAAAACTACCGGCCTATAACTCTGCTACCTGTCTTGGGCAAAGTATTTGAGAAAATTGTACCTAATCAACTCTTGGAACAAGTTGGCCATAAAATACCCAAGCATCAATTTGGTTTTAAGAAAAAATGCTCCACAACTCACAGTTTTATGCTCAAATACCCAGTCTGCGAGACACATAAAACTCAAAACGGCGGGACTGTGTCTAGACATAAAAGGCTTTCGACACTGTTTGGCATGCTGTACTCCTATTCAAACTTTTCCATCTAGGAACCCCAAACTACCTTATACTTATGAGAGATTTTTAGTAGAAAGAATTTTGAAAATAAAAATTGAAGACACACTTTCCGAAGCCTTCTCCCCCCAACAAATGCCGCAAGGGTTCCCTCTTTTACCCCTGCTTTAGAACATCTATTGCTACGACATATTAGAAGATCCTGATGAGCTGTGTTATGTCCTACAATATGCCGACGACACGGCGCTAATAGCGCACGGAATAAATCTAAAGAGCCACGTCAAAACTTCAGCAACTTATACACCAACTAGAATAATGGTTTAGAAAATGGAATTACCAATAACTCCCTGCACGTTTCAATGTGTAACGTCCAAAGTCCAAACGACCACACCGCAAGCAACAGTGAAATACCTGGGCATACTAGTCGGCAATAAACTTAATTTTAAGCTCCACACGAAAGCTGTAAAGTCACACACCTATAAGGACAAAGGAATCGATACTAAAACCGCGAGCAAGATCTATAAGTCTATCTGTCGACCCTTACTCGAATATGCCCACACAATACTGTTAAACGCTAGGAACCATAAACAATTTGAAATGTGCCAAAACCTCTTCCCTCAGACTAATT
>CAUEHQ010000557.1:0-16860 GCA_958510825.1 Brachypterus glaber
CTCATACTGAGGTCACTCCATTCAGCGACAACTTCTGAACAAGTGGAATACGCCGTTCCCTTGACATGGCTACATCATAGGCTTAGTTTACACCATTGGGACTAAATATATAGTCCGAATACCAAATTCCATCAAAGGGCTAAAAATCTAGCTTTACTACATAAAATGAGTTTAGATTCATTTATTTTAGTGCATGAAAGTCCATTTAGTACGCGAACTAAACATTTAGTCCCTATGGTTTTAAACTAAGCCAGAGATTTAACACTGTTATTCAAGGGTGTGTTCAAAGAAAGTGTGGCTATTTTTGTCTTATTTTAGACGTCAAAATCTTTCAGAAATATTAATTTCTGAACCTATATATGAAACTATAAATTCCCCTAGGAGCGTTACAAGATTCTATACATTTTTTTTTTGTTTTTAAGATTTAGGTATTTTTAGGTTTGTATTGGTATATTAAACCAAACCTAAAAATACAAAATCTCGAAAACAAAAAAAAAATCTCGTATAGAACCTTGTAACTCTGACCTTACGATAAACCAATTTTCACAAAAACTACTCCGCCACCCCTTAGGGGCTGGAATTGAAAAATGTTATTATCAAATTTAGTTTTGTCGTCCCCAAAAACAACCATATTAACCAATTTTGACGAAAATATTTTAAAATATTTACCCCCTCACCCCCGTGGGGTGAAGTTAGAATTTTTTTATTATCATGTTTAATTTCAGCAACGTCAAAATCCCCTATATGGCAATTTTAAATTTTTTGGGAAAAATTACTGTATTTGCCCCCCTTGCCCATGGTTTACCAAAAACAATCCATGCGAGAACTTTTGGTAACATAACTGTATGCCAAAGCGTTCTTAAGTTATGGTGTCCACAAGATATTCCGGACAGAACGACCGAAATTTTTTTGCTCGAAATTGATTTTTAATAATAAAACGTCACAAAACGCAAAAATACGCAAAAAATCATAAAAAAAATTGTGCACAAGGCTTTCCAAAATTTTCAGAATGGGGAAAGCAAAAACTACGGTTTTTACTCGCTGAAAACTTGCTAAGCCTTGTAGAAAATACTCGTTTAATACTGGTAAATACTAGTAATTTTTATTGGAATTTTCCTCATAAAATACTCGCAGAAACTTGTAAAAATCTGGGATTTTTGAAAATATTTTTACGAGTTATTGAGCGAGTTTCTACTAGTTTTTTACTCGCTGAAAACTAGTTAATACTGTTTCACTAAACTCGCTAAACTCTTAAATATATTTTACGAGTTTGAGCGAGTTTTCTACTAATTTGTTCGCTAGGGTAGTTTCATCTTAGATAAACGAATAAATAAAAATAAATAAATTCTATCAGAGATATCACTAATGGTTTAAAAGAAATCTCTTTTACGAGGGTTGCCTTTTATGTTTCGGGAATAGAGAACAAAACAAAAATTAAATCATCGTATATCGCTTTTTTGTTTTTCAAAGTGTTCTCCATGAAGATCAATACACTTTTGCATGTGCTTGAACCAATTTTTGAAGCACTTTTTCCACTCAGATTGAGGTATCTCCAAAACATGCATTTTGAACGCATTAACCGCTCGTTAACGAAAAACGTTGACCTCGTAATTTATTTTGATGTGCGGGAATAAAATTAAGTCATTGGGTGCAAATCAGGGCTGTACGGCGGATTACCCATCAATTCGATGTTTTCAGGTCTCAAAAAGTATCTTAAGATTAAACAAGCTTGTTTGAGCCGATGTGTGGGAGCCCGCATTGTCCTGGTGGAGAATGATCCGTCTTCGGCGGTTGGTTTTCCTTATTTTTTTTAAGACTTCTGGCAAACAAATGGTTTCGTACCATTCAGACCGTCCGACGTTGCACTAATAGTACAGTATTTCCGAAGAAACAGGTGTCCATTTGCTTCGAAGCGCTTCGTGCGCGAACAACTTTTGTTGGATTTGGCTCATCTTGAAAGACCCATACAGTCGACTGCTATTTATTTTCGGGTTCATACGCATTGATCCATGATTCGTCACCTGTTACGACGCCATAGATGTGTTTTGAAGCACTGCGATCATATTTTTTGAGCATTTCTTTCGACCAATCGATACGAGCCTTTTTTTTGAGCGATTTTTAAATTATGTGGATCCAACGCGAACAATTTTTTTTGACAGCCAAAAAATATTGATTGTATGCTGGTCCCACCAAGGATGCCTCAATCTCTCGATAAGTCACATGACAATATTGCAATATCAGTTCGCACACAGTATCAATGTTTTCTGGAAAAACAACTGATTTTGGAGGACCTCCCGAAATTCGTCAGTGAGCGAACGACGGTCACGATTGAATTCGGTATACCATCGATATAGCTATATAGAGTGGTTAATGATGGTGCTTTATCGCCAAAAGTCGAATTAAGATCATCGATGCACTGCTGTTGAGATAATCCACATCGAAAGCTGTAAAAAATAATCACACCAATCTGTTGATGAGTTAATTTCATTTTTCGGTCGAGATTAATTTTTTGAGTCACTGTAAATACCACAAATAGCGCATGTACGTCAAAACGTTCTGTATGAGTATATCGAACTTTACGATAAAGACGTCGGTTTTCAGATGGCAGCACCAGGATCACCCATTCCCGAAATATAAAACGAAACCCTCGTAGAAGATCTAAATAAAAACTTACATTTTTTTACACAACCCACTACCATATTTTTATTTATTAACTAAAGGCTGGTTTATAAATAAATTAACTATCACTAATCATTATTAGGAACTAGCTGTGCACTAAATTAAGAATTTGAAAATTAATTAATGAAGATAAAAACAAAAAATAAATCTGAAATTTCACTGGTAAAATTTTTAATTTAGTGATATGTTTATGTATAAACCAGCCTTAAAAATTGTTTTGCTTCTTTTATTCATTTAACCCTTCGTTAGTCGCAATTTCTATTAGATACGCCTAAAATATAAAATTTATCGCCTTGCGTACGTTCTCCCCCTTTAGGTATTCCTCCACATCAATACTCCCACGTATGCCAATTATTTCAGTGGGAAATTATATTATTTTTCTCTTTATATTTTATTAGGGAGAAATGTACACAATTTTTTCAAATCAAAATTGCATTGTGTTAATGTTATAATAAATTGTCAAATGAAGGCTGGACCTGTTTCGTTTTGAAAAGAAAGGTAGACTTAATTCAGTTTGGGAGGTGGTAGAAACTTAAAATTTGGTATGTAGGGGTATAATGACAAAAAAAAATCAACAAACCAAAAAACAAGATGGCGAACCTGTCAAAGTAAAATTTTTCGAACGGAACGTCGTAGAGAAACTTGAAATGTGGTATGTCGGGGTACAATGAAGAACAGAAATTGAGCAAACCAAAAAAGAAGATGGCGATTGTCAAAAAACGCTGCTGGGTGGAATGATCCACTAAAACTAGTTAACAAATTAATAAATACTTTCAGTGTTGAAGATATTAATCCATGTTTCCGTAATTATCCCAAAAACTAATAATATTAATTGCCTTAGGTAAAATGACGTTGTTGTTATTATACTCCTCGCAGCTTTACAGAAAAGGAGTATTATACGTTTACTTCAGACCTCGAAAAAAAAAGGAGAATGCACATTTTTATAGGGGTTTTAGGCCCATCCTCAACAGCAATGAATTATATGTCACTAGAAAGGCATTTTTATGTATATTAGTAATTTTAATTTAAAAACATACCTTAGGCACCGGAGTTCCGGGTTATAGGCGTTTGAATTTAGTAGTCTATGTAATAACTCCATATAATATTTTTTTGTGTTAGTAAGTTGGGGGTGTAAACAAATGATGTCACGCTAATATAGGCTTTTTTAGACCACCTAGTCATTTTATATCAGGCTAATAACCACCGAATCCGGTTAAATTCCGGTAGTTTTATAGTATATTTTAAATCGAGTTTTAAAAAACACTATTTGAATAATAATAAAAACAATCCGTAAAGATATGTAATGCTACGCATTCCATTATATATTATTCACAGTAAATAGTACTTATATTGCATTTCCTAAATCCTTAAAAAAAAATAATTTTCAAAAAAAATAACAAAAAAAACTACATTTTTTTTGAAAAAATCTTTTTTGAAAAACGAAAAATTATTGAAAAAAAATTATTAAAAAAAAATTATTTTTTATTTAATTTTTCATTTTTTTTATTAAATTTTATTTTTGCGAAAAACGAAAAAAATTTTTTTGAAAAAATTACGTTAATCGAAATTTTCTTTCAGCTTTTTCGATTTTTTAACAGTTTAACCCCCCATAACTTTTTTGTTTTGGGTGGGATTACTTTCAAAAACAATAGGGATCTTCCCCTCATAGAACTTGATTTTTTCTGAAAATTTCAATACGATCGGATTATTCGTTCTTGAGTTATCGTGTCTACAAAAATCGTGACATCGGACAGACGGACCACGGCGGGTCCAAAACCGGTTTTATTAAAAATTTCACCTCCATCCAAAACTGATGTCAATTCTTGTTAAGGGATCGAATAGGAGTAGAATAAACCAAAAATTAAAAAAATCGTAGGAAGAAATTTTGAGTAATATCGATAAACGTCTGTTTTTGGATACTTTACAGCTGTTAAATTATTCTCTTGCCTCTTGAAGTACTGAAAATTAATTAAAACCCCTTGTATGTCATACTACTGGAAAGCTATTAAAATGAGCTTTCTTTTGATATACAACATAATAACAAAGAGCAACGCGGGTTGCCTACTCTAGACCTTTTAATAAGTTTTCATAAAAAAATAGTTATATTGCAAAACTTAACAGGTTGTTTTAAAAACAGAAATACTAAATTAAGAGGAGATTCTACACCGAAAAATGTAAAAAAAGTTCCTATAAAGATTTGTCTGTAGATGTGTCCTAGGGAGTTACGGCCCTCCGAAGTGTCCGTCCGTCCGAAGGGTTTTTATTAATTATCTCTGAAACCCTATAAACTACACCAACGAAATTTTGTACATAGCCTTATATAATAAAGGCAATCATCCTATGTAATTTTGATTTTATAATTTTAACCTACAAAAATATTTAAAAGCAAGTTTTTCGGTATTACTCAAAATTTCTTCCATCAATTTTTTTATTTTTGTTTTTTTTTTTACTCGTATTCGACCCCTTAATAAGAATTAACATTAATTTTGGATAGAGGTGAAATTGTTATAAAAACTAGTTTTGGACCCACCGTGCGCCGTGTTTGGTATTACATAAAGAGTACCTTTCTTATGTGTTTTAAAGTAAGGAAACATATTTAATTGGAAAAATTTCAAAAAAAACAATAAAAAAAGTTTGGGGCAAAAGCGTCCCCTATTTTGCACGCCTCTGGTTAAAATTATAAAATCAAAATTACATAGGATGATTGCCTTTATTATATAAGGGTTTGTACAAAATTTCGTTGGTGTAGTTTATAGGGTTTCAGAGATAATTAATACAAACCCTACGGACGGACGGACACTTCGGAGGGCCGTAACTCCCTAGGACACATCTACAGACAAATCTTTATAGGAACTTTTTTTTACATTTTTCGGTGTAGAATCTCCTCTTAATTTAGTATTTCTGTTTTTAAAACAACCTGTTAAGTTTTGCAATATAACTATTTTTTTATGAAAACTTATTAAAAGGTCTAGAGTAGGCAACCCGCGTGGCTCTTTGTTATTATGTTATATATCAAAAGAAAGCTCATTTTAATAGCTTTCCAGTAGTATGACATACAAGGGGTTTTAATTAATTTTCAGTACTTCAAAAGGCAAGAGAATAATTTAACAGCTGTAAAGTATCCAAAAACAGACGTTTATCGATATTACTCAAAATTTCTTCCTACGATTTTTTTAATTTTTGGTTTATTCTACTCGTATTCGATCCCTTAACAAGAATTGACATCAGTTTTGGATGGAGGTGAAATTTTTAATAAAACCGGTTTTGGACCCGCCGTGGGACATTTGAAATAAAAGTTGCTTATTTTTTTATGAAACAAATTTATATCCAAGAATTTGTTGTCTGGGATTTTTGATTTTTTTTTTTTTGAAAATTTGAAACTACCGTATATTATTCTAGCGCTGCACAGTGGTCCCAGAATAAAAAAAAGTGACAAAAGTCTGCTTTTTGCATAGGGCCATTTTTGCACCGCAAAAAAAATAGTGAAAAAATTGAAAAAAAACGTAATTAGGGTGGTTCAAATTTTTTTAAGTGTCCGATTAAGCTGAAATTTTGAATCAAGGCTTATTTTGTTAATCTTAATGCGGAACAATACCCAAGAACCTAAAATTCAAAATGACGGAATAAATATGGCCGATTTATTTTTAAAATTTTACCAAAATTAACAAAAATATAGCATAAAACAAAAAAAATATGAAAACTTCAGCCCATTTTTTTGTGGATTATTTTCCTTATATGCACTGATTGATTGATTGATAAAGAGGAACAAGATGAGGATTCGTACCTCAAACATTGCGGCCACCAGCGGGCCTATTGTGTTGTTCTTGGGTCTCTTGCTAGTCAAACAGCTTCGTTTCCTTTATTAGGCTTACTAGGCTGTTTACTAGATTTGCATTAGAGAGCATAGCTTCTGGGTTTTTATACGCACTAGTGATTACTGTAAAAAATCATGCATTTTTACCTGCCTGTTTTTTTTATTCAATTTTGAAAAAAAATATTAAAAATTTGGCAAAAAAGTCCAAACAAAAAATTATGAAACTTTCAGCCCATTTTTTTTAATATTTTTTTTTCAAAATTAAATAAAAAAACAGGCTGATAAAAAATGGGCTGAAGTTTTCATAATTTTTTCTTAATTTAGGCAAAATTTTAAAAATAAATTGGCCATATTTATTACACCATTTTGAATTTTAGGTTTATGGGTATAGGTCCACATCAGTGTAAACAAAATTGGCCTTTATACCAAAATTCAGCAAAATCGAACGTTTTTGGAAAATTTTGAAGCACCTTAGGGAAAGTTCAACTATTACGTAACGCTCCTAGGAGGTGGTGGGGGTCATTTTGGAGTTTTACGCCAATGTTAATGGTATAGGAAAATAGCGTTACAGGGGGTCCAATATGATCAAAATCAGCATTACGTAACGTTCAATTACTTCGTAACGTAAATTTTAGTCATTTCGGACCCCCCCCCTGTAACGCTATTTTCCTGTACCATTAACATGGGCGTAACACTCCAAAATGACCCCCCCCTAGGAGCGTTACGTAATACTTGAACGTTTCCATAATTGAACATTCCCTTAAGGAAACGTTCAAGTATCACGTAACGCAAATTGTACCAAACTTCATACACTTCATACCCCTGCGTTATTAAAGACTGTAGAGATTTTATATTTTGGCTACCCCCCCTAACACACCCCCCATTAGGGGGGGTAACCAAAACATGAAATCTCTACAGCCTTTAATAACGCCAGAAACGGGGTATGAAGTGTATGAATTTTGGTACAATTTGCGTTACGTGATAATTGAACGTTTCCTTAAGGGAATGTTCAATTATGGGAACGTTCAAGTATTACGTAACGCTCCTAGGGGGGGGGGTCATTTTGGAGTGTTACGCCCATGTTAATGGTATAGGAAAATAGCGTTACAGGGGGGGGGGTCCGAAATGACTAAAATTTACGTTACGTAGTAATTGAACGTTACGTAATGCTGATTTTGATCATATTGGACCCCCTGTAACGCTATTTTCCTATATTTTTTTCCTATTTTGCCTAAATTAAGAAAAAAATATGAAAACTTCAGCAAATTTTTTTTCAGATTTTTCACTATTTTTTTTCGTAATCAGCAGTGCAAAAAACAGAATTTTTTCACTTTTTTTTTCTGGGACCAATTTAGATGTTTTTTATTAAGCATTTACTTTTTTACCTTAAATATTAAAGATAAATTATTTTTGGAACTAAACAGCATTTCTTCGTAAATCTGTAACTATTTTAGGCTAATTTAGGCTAATAATATATGAATAGAATAAAAAAATTTCTAATATTTTGCCAAATTTTTAATATTTTTTTTTAATTGAATTAAAAAAAAAACGGGCAGGTAAAAAATCATAAATTTTACAGTGATTACTCGTACATATACGGAAAATAAACCATAAAAAATGGGCTGGTTTTCATAATTTTTTGCTTTATGCCATATTATTGTTAATTTTGACAAAATTTATAAAATAAATCGGCCATATTTATTCCGCCATTTTGAATTTTAGGTTTTCAGGTATTGATCCGTATTAATATTAGCAAAAGAAGCCTTTCGGTCAAATTTCAGCTAAATCGAACATTTTTCAAAAATTTTGACGCCATTTTTTTTTTTATTTTTTCAGTATTTCAGTATTCGTAATCGGTGAAAAAAATGGCCCTATGCAAAAAATCAGACTTTTGTCACTTTTTTTTTTCTGGGACCATTGTGCGCTGGCGCTGTGAATAATATAATAATGGTTTAAAAACCGTTAGTTTCATTATTTTAATTTGTTGCAATTACATTAAAATACATTTTAAATATACAAAAATTAATACTATAATAAGTGTATTTACACATCAAAACATTGTATGGAGTTATAAGTAAAGTACTAACTTCAAAGGCTCACTCGGAACTCCGGTGGCTAAGGTAATACCTTAAAGGTATTCTTTTAAATTAAATTAATCTACATAAAAATACCTTTTTAATGACATGCAATAGGTTGCTGTTGTGTGTGGGCCCAAATTGCCCATTGTCATTTGTACCAAAATGCGTAAAAAGTCCAAACTCCTGGTTATGGGGGGCAAAACATAAAAAAAAAACGAAAATAGTGAAAGAAAATCCTCGATCAACTTATTTTTATTAGGAAAAATTACTTTTATTAATTAAGATCACTTGTACCAAATTTGAAAAAAATCCCCTCCAAACAAAATAGTTATAGGGGGCTAAACTTTTTAAAAAACTAAAAAATAGAAGGAAAAGTGCGATCAAGGTCATTTTTTTAACAAAAAAAATACTTTTAATAAACGAATCAATCCTACTTAATTTGAAAAACATCCATCAAAAACAAAACAGTTATAGGGTGCTAAACTTTTAAAAAAATAATTAAAAAAATTAAAGAAAACGTGATATGAACATCATTTTTTCAAGAAAAAATACCTTATTAAAAGAGTCAATTGTATCAAATTTAAAGAGTCAATTGTACCAAATTTGAAGCAAAAAAAAACATTTAAAAACAAAAACTTTATAGGTGTGCCACTTAAAAATTAAAAATATCCTAATACAATTCAGTTGAGTTTAACTTAAATCTTCACCAGGAAGAATTACATGCAACCACGAGGAGTATACTATAGAATGCGAAGCATTATATATCTTCACGGCTTGTTACACTGAATGAGAAGATGTCTTCTTTGAATACAAGGCTGGAACCAAGGCCAATTACTATGAGTTATAACAACAATGAAATAATCATTGCTAATTTAAGAGCCTAATTACCTAAGGTAAAAACATTCTACAGTTTTTTTACAATTTTAAATTATCGTTTTTATTATTATTATTTTCTTTGCAGAAATACACTTAACGTAAATAAACGTACGGTATTCCGACACCTTAATGCATATCCAGAAGCTTGCATAAGAACATAAAACATAAGAATGCGGTGCCGTGATTGGCTTACAAGATATATGGCGGCACATCAAGCCAATCACGGCATCGCATTGTTATGTATTACGTTCTTATGCAAGCCTGTGATTAGGCTGAATAGGTGAATAGGATGTCTAAGGACATATATAGTAACTCTTCTTTGAAGAGGATCATCCTTTACACCAATGACTAATAGAGAACTCTTCGAGTGGAGTTCGTTAGTATTTTTTACGTAGATTCCAAATATCTTTTCAAAATTAAGCTATCTATTTTTGTTACGAAGAAAAACGTACATAAAAAAATGGAAAACTGAAATTTAGGGTACTGTTAAGCATTTTCATTTATTTAATTTTAGTAAATATATGTCTGAAGTATGAATGAAAAAAATATGTTTCTTTAACTCAACAAAAATGCTAATAAGAATTTAATTTATTTACCTTATTAAATTTGGGAACCTTTACAAAAAACTATTGCTTTTGATTATATTTTATTTTGTTGAGTAGTGTGAAAATTGCAATCCTTCAAAGTTTGACTTTTTTCAATAATTTTATAGAATAAGTAAACCAGTGACTATAAATCGGTTTGGAATATTGAATATAGTTTCTCCATCTGGCGGCGGTTCTGAGGAACCAACGCACTGTGATACCAAATGCTACGAAACCCTTAAACAATTTAATAAGGGTGCCAGGACACGAAGGCAAGATCTCTCTTGCGAGAGAAGGAACATGCTATCAATTTACTGGCCCTAAACCTTTCTGTGGCTTTAAAAAAATCCACCTGGTAAAGGCTATCAAAAAATGGGAAACCAAAATCATACCTCGATATTGGAAATACTAAAATTTAAGACAGGCCAAAATATTTATCAAATATGAACCTGAAAGAAAAAGAAAGGTGATCTCAGCAAGCCGGAAATAAAGACCATTACAGGGCTTTTAAATAGAATTCTATTCGTTTAATTTGAAAAAACCACTGTGTCAAACAAAATATATTAATACGTTATAATAATTTTAGATTTTAAGCTTTCACGGCCATTAAGATATAAAGAACTTTCACTTTCGGGTTTAGACCGTGTTAATGGATTTTCACTTTCCGACGTTTCGTCTCTTACTAGGAAAAACCTCGTCACGGGTGAATAACCACAACTCGTCATAAATAGTGACACAAGTTGATTCGAAACTTAGTTTCAGATTAATCCCTGAAGATGTCTCTAGTAGTAAGAGACGAAACGTCGGAAAGTGAAAATCCATTAACACGGTCTAAACCCGAAAGTGAAAGTTCTTTATACGTTATAATAATGTTATAACATGTTTACATAAAAAAACATAGTAACTGACGTTAAATTAACTTTAATAAAAAATAAAAAATAAATTAATAAATAAAATATTTAATCTAATAGTATTGTTAAATAAAAAACTATGCTGGCTACACATATTTTAAATCAGTACTTAAAACAAAGATGGAGTTATTGAGCACCACTGCTTTAAAAAAAGGACACTACCCAACAGACCGTTATTTCACCAGTGAATCTGTAAAAATAACAGTTTCTTTTTCAGGTTCTTAAGTTCAGCAAAAAAAATAATATTTTAAATTGTTATTACCGTATTTATTTAGTTGAAAACATGAATTTTATTTGAATTTAGTCAAAAGTGCTATATTTGCTAAAATTAAATAAATAAAAAGGCTTAAAAGTACCCTAAATTTAAATTTTCCATTTTTTATGTACGTTTTTCCCTGTAACGAACAATAATAGGTTAATTTTATAAACATATTTGGAATCTACTTCAAAAGTACTAAAGAAATACACTCAAAATATTTTCCATTAGTCGTTGGTGTAAAGGATTATCCTCTTCAAAAAAGAGTTACCGTTTTCTGCCAAAAGCGAATTTTCTGGATATAGCTGTTGGTGGACATATTATCTCCAAACCGATTACTACAAGGATCGAACCTTTTTTTTGGTTCGATTTTTTTTAACCCAAGTGTACTCGGGGACAACCTCGGGGACAACTATGTAGAATACAACAATAAATAGTTGTATATGCGCCAACCACTATATATTGCATAGAATACAACAACAAACAAGTAAACGCATTCAGTATTTACAAACGAGGGCAGTGGTTCGATTTACAACAAAAAATTGTAGGCATTTTATTTTAAATTCACATATTACATGTATGTGCACATAAAAATTACATATCACATGTAATTACATGTACATGCTTATCGTTAGGTATACTTATAAGTGCCTATAGGCACATGGAAATTTCAGACCAAAATGCCTACTTTCAAAATTTTGGTAAAACATTTATTAGAATCAGCTGACTTTTGCCATCTTTATTAATCATCCTTCATAAAATACCAGCACTATAGTGACTACAATGTTGTTGTAAATTTAAATATTTTAATATTGTATTTAATAAAACGTTATGTTTTAGAATAATCGTAAAAATTGTATTCTGTACCTAAAAGTTGACACAACAACGTTTTGTATTAATATTTGTATATATAGTATTATTAATTTGAGCCATTTCGCCTCAATGACTATTTATATCGTAAAAATCTAAAACAGAAAATAAAATTAAAATGTTCTTATCAGGCGCACCTATTTCTAGATGCGCTGGTAAGGTATTGCGTTTAAAATAATACTTATCTGTTATATCTTCTTTACCTAAAAAATATTATTAGTCAATACCTTACCAAAGTTTAAAAATTTTGCCTAAATAGAGAATTTTCAATAAAATTCTTGATAAATCGTTTAAAATAATTAAAAAAGAACGAAAAACTGAATAAAAGTTAACTTCTAACGTTTCGGGATATATATATATATTTTGATTGATAAAGCCAAATATTGCACAAATTCTTTCAAAACTAATAATTTTCTTTGAAAACGGGATCAGATTAGATCCCGAAACGTTAGAAGTTAACTTTTATTCAGTTTTTCGTTCTTTTTTAATTATTTTAACGATTTATCAAGAATTTTATTGAAAATTCTCTATTTAGGCAAAATTTTTAAACTTTGGTAAGGTATTGACTAATAATATTTTTTAGGTAAAGAAGATATAACAGATAAGTATTATTTTAAACGCAATACCTTACCAGCGCATCTAGAAATAGGTGCGCCTGATAAGAACATTTTAATTTTATTTTCTGTTTTAGATTTTTACGATATAAATAGTCATTGAGGCGAAATGGCTCAAATTAATAATACTATAAATATATATACGCCTCAAATAAATTATAGATTCTATTTAATATTTTTATATTCAGCAAACTAATTTTGAAATAGCTGCTCTATTTTAATCAAATATAATTTTAAAAAACATTTAATTTAGTGACTTTTAATTTTTTTTTTAATTTTAGATTTTTAATGAAAATATTATTATTATTATTATTATTATTTATATTATTATTATTTAGGTAATTTGTTGAGTAGCCTAAGATAAAATAAAACAAAATTTGGCAAATCAAGAAAGTTTCTCATATTAAGAATAAAGCTGGTAGGAATGTGAAAATTTGTGATATTAATAGGGACCTTAAGTAAAACCTAATTTTAATAAATATTTAAATGCTTGTGCTTATTATTTGATATTTATTCAAAAAAACGTAAAGAACTTAGGCAGTTTTGCAGGAGTATTTTAACTAAGACACTTTTGCAGTATTTGTGCACGTACCTTAAAGCTCAAAATTGTCATCTTGACGCATTTTTTATAAAAAATGTTTATTTTACAAAGATATTAATTGGCACACAGGACAAACGTCAAACAAAATTAGAAATTTAACATTGTTAACGTAGCAACCCGTTGTTAGGGTTAAATTTTATCGATGTCTTGATTTTTACAATAAAATAAATTTTACGTTTTAATTTCACTTTTGTAAATCTTATTGATGTTTATTTTTTGGATCGTGCAAAAACCATAATACGCATCACGGCCATTAATTGCTTTACCGGTTTCGGATAGTATTGAAGATTTCCACTTCGTCTCAATCTCCAAAATAATCCTCAACCGGTAAAATGCACTTACTGCCCTTAATACTTAAATAACTATAGGGCCTGCTGAAGTCAGAAAAAATGGTCCTGTTTCCACAGAACGACGGGAAATATTTTTAAAATAGCAAAATAGGGGCTGATACACTGAAAAGTGTGTCCAATTTTTAACTAATAAAAACTTAAATACAAAAAATATATAGAATAAACTATTGTTTAGGGCACTATGTGTTGAATACTAACAATATTCATGACAGAAAACAACGCACAGTGGTTAAATTTATTCTTAAGGCTAAATGCTTCTGCCTTTTAAAATATTTTTAAGTAACTTGAAGACGAAAATTATTTATTACTATTTTTTTATATCTTTGGTACCAGCGCATTCATTTTTGTTGAACAAAAAGACAGACAGATAGACAGACATGCATTTTTGTTGTTGCTTATTTTGATTTTTTCGGGATGTTTCAGGTTTCAGGAAGATTTAAGCAAAATAAAATTTTTTGATTTTACTTTCTTTGACTTTCTTTTATGAGAAAGTAATAATCCATTTCACGCGCGGGGGTGGAAAATGGGAAAGCTTTTTTACTGGCAGTGTATTTTAACTGCTTCCAGAAGAACTTCATTATTATCGAAAAAACCAAATTGCTTTTAAAACCATTTTTTGCAAAATTTTACGTACTAGTACAATGATAAGAGTAAGAAATGAATATTTTATTTGCATAAAATATTATAAAAGTACTTTTTTAGATAGATAAAAATACTATTAGCATAATTGCCCAACATAAAAAAATCAATATGTTCACAACGTAAATTTTCGTTAGTATCATTAACCTTCACATAATTTTTGGCTCGAGTATTAAAACCTTGTACTGATATATTATTTATTTTCTTGGCCAGTTGAAGTTTGTTAACTTATAATATTAGGCTGGTAAAAATATGCAATGTTTTAAAACAATGTTTTAGTCTCTTTGGTATTTTCAGCTGCTGAATATTGTGTTTCAGTTTGGTTAAATACCGTAAAATGAGTACCTACCTACCGTAAAGTAAGTATATATGAAACACCCTGGTTTATATCATAAAACCAGACATTTTATAGAGAGAATGCACATGACTCGAGTCTGAAACTAAGCCTTTTTAGATACATGTTTATATAAAGTTTTTTTCTATAACGCAGTACACACGGCAATTAGTGTTAAAAAAAATCAATTTTTTTTCATGGGAATATTTTTGATAAAAAAAATGTTAAAAATTAAAAAAAATGTATTTTTTTTTCTTTTTTTTTTTGGAAAAATAAATTTTTTCGTCATAAAAAATATTTTTTTTTATTCATATCATATCTCCGCATGCGACCGAGAAACATTATTTCTTGTCCTTGGATCATAATATACTATTTTATTTTTTTTTTATTTTTCGTTAAAAAAAAAAAAAAAATAAAAAATTGCTATTTATTTTTTATTTTATTTTTATTTAGTTGCATTATTTGGGAAAATGCAATATATTGTTCGATTCACGGAACGCACGCACGCTTATGACGCGTTATGACGTAAAGAAGAGAGCGCGCTGTCCGTTCTGTAATACCTCCCCCTTGCGTCGCAGGTTTTCTATAGCATCCACTGTGAATAGTATACAGAGCGGTCCAAAAGTCAACCCCACCCCCTTAACTTTTGAACGAGTTTAGATATCGACTTCAAATTTAGAACTCTTAAATAAGAGAACTTAAACTATCTTTAAGCATATATTTGATACTTTTAGCTCTTAAAATGTGGGCAGGGGGGCGACATTTTTTTAAACGGAAAGGTGGGTCGTGTGATACATCATTTTAAAGCTTATAAAATTCTCCATTTAACTGTATATTTTTTATTTTGTTTAAACATTTTTTTTGGGTTTAAAATAGGGTTGAAAATGGGTATTTTTGTCAAAATTTCTCTAAAAAATCTAAACAATTTTTTAAAAATGCCTAATTTCATAATGAAAAAAAAAGTAAATTATACTTTTAAACTAATTTTAGTTGACATAAATAAAAATTAACAAAAAAAAACTTAAAAATCAAAACCTTAAAAAACATGTTTAAAAAATTTAAAAATGTATGGTTATATAGAGAATTTTAAAGGCTTTAAAATGATGTATCACACGACCCCCCTTTCCATTTAAAAAACATTCCCCCCATGCCACCCTGCCCACATTTTAAGAGATAAATATCAAATATATGCTTAAAGATAGTTTAAGTTGTCTTATTTAGGAGTTCTTAATTTGAAATCAATATCTCAACTCGTTTGGACTTAAGTTAAGAGGGGGGGGTGACTTTTGGACCGCACTGTATAATGGAATGCGCAGCATTACATATCTTCACGGCTTGTTATGATATTATTTTTCCCTTTATATTTTATTATCCAGACAGCACATAATAACTATTAGATATACAGGGGATATATTTTCTGGATATAGAGTATATCCAGTGGATGGCCTGGATTGCCATTAGATATCCCATGGACATCCAAACCAAATGTCCGCCTATATCCAGATCCTAGCAGAATATCCTCTGGATATCCAAACGATATAACCTATTTTTTTAACCTCCCTAAAGTATATCTACTGGATATCCATTAGAGATCCATCATGGGGAGGAACCGGTCTACCACGAAAAATTTACCTCGAAAGCAAGTACCTCGAAAAAATTTACATCGAAAGGAAATTACCTCGAAAAGTCGTTACCTCGAAAGTACATTACCTCGAAAGATTTTACCTCGTAAAGGGCTTTTTTTTATTTTTTTATCTGTTTCTTTGCGATTATTGTATATTGTAGTTTTTTTGCTCATATTTTATCATTTATAGATTAAATTTTAATTTACGGGCAATTATTAGCTTTTAGTTTTAGTAAATAGATATTTCAAAATGAATCGGTTAACCTATATCGAGAGTTCGCGAAAGATAAATTAGCGGTGTATAAAAACTTTGTGTATAAAGATCGTGTGTACAAAGACAAGTTTTTTGGAAATTGGAAAATATAGAGAAATTGCTTGCAAAGGAAAAACATTTATTATTGTTAATTTTTTTTTTGTATAAAAATGTTGTAGATTTATTGACAGCTTTTTGATTATTTGTGATTTCAAATACGTTCTTTTTGTATATCAATATTATTTCTTTAATTAACTAAGTTTATTGCTATTAAATTTCCCTTCTTTTAAACAAAAATTATTTGGTTTGTTTTTTTTTTTATAATATTTAAAAAATTATTTATTTTAGAGGTAATTTTTTATGCGAGGTAATGTTCG
>CAUEHQ010000558.1:0-28711 GCA_958510825.1 Brachypterus glaber
GTGGAGATACTCCAAACCTAAGACTCCACGACCACCTTATTATTATTATTATTATTTACATTTTACATGTTTGTTTAACCTCGTACTATTCTACTTAATTAAGCATCCCCTAAGTCCAGGACTTGTGTGGGCTAGTAGTAGAGGGAACCACCGGCTTATACTGACTTTCGAACCAGTTTCTAGGGAGTGTCCGTTTCACTTATCGCCTTCGCCAAATTTCAATTATTAATTAACTGAAAAAGGCAAATCGGCGCCAGTGAGAATCGAACTCACGATAGTAGACTTGCTATGCATACGCGCTAGCCACTACGCTATGCCTCCCATATTATTATTATTATTATTGTTATTGTTATTGTCATTGTCATTGTCATTGTCATTGTCATTGTAATTGTCATTGTCATTGTCATTGTCATTGTCATTGTCATTGTCATTGTCATTGTCATTGTCATTGTCATTGTCATTGTCATTGTCATTGTCATTGTCATTGTCATTGTCATTGTCATTGTCATTGTCATTGTCATTGTCATTTTCATTGTCATTGTCATTGTCATTGTCATTGTCATTGTCATTGTCATTGTCATTGTCATTGTCATTGTCATTGTCATTGTCATTGTCATTGTCATTGTCATTGTCATTGTCATTGTCATTGTCATTGTCATTGTCATTGTCATTGTCATTGTCATTGTCATTGTCATTGTCATTGTCATTGTCATTGTCATTGTCATTGTCATTGTCATTGTCATTGTCATTGTCATTGTCATTGTCATTGTCATTGTCATTGTCATTGTCATTGTCATTGTCACTGTCACTGTCACTGTCACTGTCACTGTCACTGTCACTGTCACTGTCACTGTCACTGTCACTGTCACTGTCACTGTCACTGTCACTGTCACTGTCACTGTCACTGTCACTGTCACTGTCACTGTCACTGTCACTGTCATTGTCATTTTCATTGTTATTATTATTATTATTATTATTATTATTATTATTATTATTATTTTGGAAACGTTCTTTAAACAATCAAAAATTCCTTCTTTTAAAAATCTATTTTTTGAAAATTTATGTAAACATCTTGTTTTCTACTTTAAAGTTATACATTACGTTTAATTAATAGAAGGGTTTTAACTTTAAATACTTGTTTTTTATATTTTTTATTGACTTTTGCTCTTTATTTATAAGCCGACGTCGTGGGATTACAATTAAAAGGCACTAAGTCCATGTCTTTTTTCAAATTTAGTTGAATTAAACTACTTCAGTTTTTCTTTATTTAACTGCAAATGGGACATTATTATGTCCAAACATGTCATTGAGATTTGCGGTAGTTGTTTTCCAAAAAAATTATTATAAAAATTTAAAAAAACGAAAGTTAAATTTGTTAATATCTCAAAACTATGTTTTTGGACTTGGTTTGGACTTTTTGGACACACAAAGGTTAATTTTTAAATGAAAAACGCTTTTAAATTGAATTGATATGTATTCATGGGCGGATTTAGGGGGAGGGGGCAGAGGGCCAAAACTGTTTTATTATATCTTTTACTGTATGTATTGATAATATTGCCAAAATTTTAAAATAAAAAGCTTCAAAAATATTCGCTGTGATATTTTTTGAAAATTTAAAATTCATTGAATTCAGCATTGTTAAAAAAGTCCAAACCAAGTGCTCTTTACTTGTAGGCCGACGATATAAACTTTTTTTTATATTTTTTGATTTAGTATATAAGGATGGACGTGAGTTCTGGGACACCCTGTATAGTGTGACAGCCGGCAGTGTACGTGCACTCTCATCAAAGTTAAGCGTGCACTTTCGCGGTACACACGGCCCTCTAATCATCTAATCAAAGTTCAGCGTGCACCGCCGCGGCGGTACACACCTTGTGTAACACACGGCACTCTAATCAAAGTTAACCATTCCAGTGGTTATTCTAAGGTGCAGTTGAACGCAAATTGCACAGTTGATAAAGCGAAATGCGCAGTTGAAAAGAAAAAGTAAAAATATAAATTTATTTTATATTTAAACAAATATAAATAATAAACTTTTAATATTAAAATAGAATATGACATAAAAAAGAAACAAACAATTTTTGCAAAACCGTTAAAAGGCCTTTCCACCTTTTTATTGAAATTTTTAAAACTGTTTTAAAATTAAAATATACTTTCAAATATCTAAAAAAATTAGCCTGTGGCTTTGGGATTTCACATTTTTGTAAAAATTCAAATAAATATTACTGCTTTAAAATTAGCATTGCCCTTCAAGTTCGTAAAATACTTCCATACAACACTAGGGCTTTTCTATAAAATATTAATAAAATTTAAAATTGTAAAATTTTTGGTTGCTGCACTAGGACTTTCTAACGTTTTTATAGATTTTTTTAAAACTGTTTTAAAATTAAAATAGGCTTTTAAAGCTGTAAAAATTTTAATATAGATTTCCAAATTCCTAAAAATGTTTTGCCTATGACATTAGGGTTTTTACCGAGGTTTTTACATTTATGTAAATAAAAATAAGATTATTATTAGTGCTCTAAAATTAGAATTTAAATTTGTAAAAAATCTATAGACTATTTGTAGAATGTAAAATTGTAAAACTGCTTTGATAAATTGATAAATTACAGGATTTATCTTGGCTACAAAAGATGCCACGATATATCGTGTAACATTTTCACCAATGTAGAATTATTTTTATTATTTTAGGGGAAATGCCTTATTCATGTACTCAGTGCAATAAATCATTTACATTTCAACAATCATTTCATAAGCACATGTTGTATCATTCATCAGAAAAACCTTACGTTTGTAACGAATGTGGGAGAGGATTTAAGGAATTATCAACTCTACAAAATCATAGCAGAATTCATTCAGGAGAACGACCGTTTTGTTGTGAAACATGTGGTGAGTATTTAACAAACACAGATCGTGTTAAAACTGCACCCCCTTTAATTTTTGAGCTGCTTATTATATTATTCACAGCGCCTGCGCTAGAATAATATTAACTGTATAAATTTATTATTCCATCAATCTATTTTCTAATCATCGTACAGAGTGATATTGGTAGACTGACAGTTTCGGGCTGCTGGTCCTCTTCAGTACCAAGAGTAAACTCTGCAGTGCAGAGTCTGCACCCTGATTAAGAAAACGTTTTTAGACTTTATTCGCAAAAGGAATATAGTCATTAGTTTGATGTAGACTTGTGCGATATCTATTGCTAGATGTAGATAACAACTCATGCCTCTCCTATGGTCTGTTTCATCAAGCAAGAGAGTAAATTAAAAATCGCACAGTAAATATTTTTACAACAGGTTTGAATAATATCTGTTTTTGTATAGAATATAGTTACGTTTTATAAAATAAACTACCAGTATATTCGCACATCCAATATTCGAATCTGTTTTGAAAATATTCACTGTGCGATTTTTAATTTACTCTCTTGCTTGATAAAAAAGACCAGAGTCTGGAGACTTTGAATTGTAGCAAGTTGAAGACATGTGTGTCTCAAGCACATAGTACCACTAACGTGTGGTTAGACGTAAAATTAGTAAGGATAGAAATTTTTAATTTTAAACAAAATTATAAAAATATTAATTTATTATTCCATCAATCTATTTTCTAATCATCTTACATAGTGATATTGGTAGACTGACAGTTTCGGGCTGCTGGCCGTCTGCCCGTCCGTCTGTGTCTGTGCGATGTCACGATTTTTGTAGACACGATAACTCAAGAACGAATAATCCGATCGACTTGAAATTTTCAGAAAAAATCAAGTTCTATGAGGCGAAGTTCTCTTTTGTTTTTGAAAGTAATCCCCCCAAAAACAAAAAAGTTATGGAGTGTTAAAATTAAAAAAAAAAAATTGAAAAAAAGAGGAAAGAAATTTCCGATTAACGTAACTTTTTCAGGAAAAATTACTTTTATTATAAGGATCAATTCTACTAATTTTAAAAGTAATTTCCAAAAACAAAAAAGTTGTGAGGGGTTAAAACTCGGTTAAAATTAAAAAAAAAAAACGAAAAAAGCGGAAAGAAAATTCCGATTAAGGGAACGTTCAACTCCAAAATGACCCCCACCCCCCCTAGAAGCATTACGTAATACTTGAACGTTCCTTAGCGCAAAAATCAAATAAAAAAACTTTTTCACGTTTTTTTTTTGAAATTTTTTGTTTTTCGCAAAAAGAAAATTAAAAAAAAGAAATTTAAAAAAAATCTTATTTTTTTAACTTTTTTTTTGAAAAAAATTTAATTTTTCGTTTTCTCAAAAACAAAATTAAAAAAAGTTTAAAAAATGTTTTTGAAAAAAAAAATATAAGTTTTTTTTTACGCACGGGTAGCCTTAAACAATATTAAATGGAAAGTCAAACCACCCCAGCTTTTTTGATTCTAGGTTGTTTTTGGGACATTTCCAAACAGTTTTTGACAAAAATTGAAATCGCTCACGAAGTCCAAACGCCTACTTCGTTAATGTCCAAAATTACGGTCGTCTTATTTTGGACATGGACAAAGTAGGCGTGTGAATGGTCTTGATTATATTGAGTATCATGGGTAGTACCTATTCTATAGGGTGTGTCATAGAAAAAACTCCGTATTGTGATATCAGAAAAACTTGAAGAAGAAGAAAAAGAATGATTTTATTTAAAAACGGCTTCGTGAGCGATTTAAATTTTTGTCAAAAACTGTTTGGAAATGTCCCAAAAACAATATAAAATCAAAAATTCCGGAGTGGTTTGACTTTCCATTTAACTTTGTTAAAGCTACCCTTGTACGTTTTTCAAAAAAAGATCTTTAAAAAAATGTAATTTTTTTATTTTATTTATTTTTTTTTAATTAGTATTTGGGAAAATGCAGTATACCATTTGCTGTGAATAATATATAATGGAATGCGTAGCATTATATATCTACAGGGCTTGTTTATAGTATATGCCTAAATAACTTTTATAATTTTGAACATTTAATTTAATGAACTGTTTTATTTTCATCAATACATAATGTACGCTTACATTTGCATGTAAATATCGAAATTTGGGTAAACATTTTAAACATTACAAGAGCAACTTTATTAATTATTTTTTTATAATTAATAGCGTAAATTTTTAGGTTTCCTATCGGCTTTCTTGCCACAGGGATCCCCAGATATGATTAGGTTTTAAAGAAAGGGCATCAGAAACAAACAACGGAACTTGGTAGCACAGTGTATGGACATCAAAGATCCATTAACAGTTAAATCGCGTTTGCATATCTTTGGAAGATATTGGTGAAAACTCTTCAGGAGGATTCCCGATCAACACCAACTACTTAAAAGAAAAATTTTAATTTATTCTAGTAGTAATTTTCTAACAATGATTAAAAAATTTACCTATCTTTTGCCTATTTTGAGAAAAACGCAATAAACCATGATTTAGTACAATTTTTCGACTGGCATAAAAACTCTATTTCAGTGAATATTAAAACGTGACTGGTTTTAAATAACAGCTAAAATAGTTTAGTTTATTCCTACTGACTCGAAAGAAAGTCTTTCTATAGCAATGTTTTAACGTTACGGGATAATTTAAGGTGGCCAGTGTATAATATCTTCTCAAAGTAAAAAATGTCGTATGTTAAATTTTACTTTATTTTATTTTGGCTCTCAGTTGTGGCATTTTAATAAAACGCCATAATTCAGTAAGGTCTCTGAATAGAGTGGACATTAGGCTCTACACTGCGTAAAGTGTGAAATTGAATGTAATTTAATTTATGTTTCTTACAATTTAGACTAAGAAAGTAAAATTTAAAATACGACCTTTTGCATCTTGAGTGATGCTATACTTCAAATTTTGACTTAATTGTCAATGTAACATAGTTAAACTTTTTACTGCAGTAGTTCCAAAACAATTTTAAACTAGATTTTTTTTTTCTGTTTATAAATAAAATAAATTTAAACTGGGGTTTTAGGGATAGTGAAGATGTTAAACTTGTATAAGAAATGATTAAATAATTTTTTTTAAGGTGTTATGAATTTATTCCTTGCTTGAAGTAAAGTATATTTAGATCTTTAGTTTGAAAAAGTCAAGTTGACGTTTTGGTTTTAAATTTTTACTTTTTAGTGCATTTATTTACCATAATTTACAATATTAGTTGGAAGGGTAAGCTGTGGGCCTAAATGGCCTGTTATAGCTATATATATATATATAGTTGGAAGGGTTGCTTTTAATAACACAATTAAAAATACTCAAAAATTATAAGGCCAACGTTTCGCCCTTATTGTTGGGGCTTAATCAGGGCAATATTTAATAAAAAAAATAATAGTTAAATATAAAAACAAGTATAAAATGATAAAATATAGAATACATTAAAATTACAATAAGAAATACTAAAAAATTATAATAGATTTGATAAAGAACAAGACAAATAATTTAAATAAATAATTTTCAATAAAATCGTGTCTTACCCTTTAGCAATCCAAAAATTGTTTTAGAACCACAGTAGTTCATATGTTTAACTAAGCATTGACAAGAAAGTCAAAATGTGAAGCATATAATATACTAGTCAACTTAAAGCACCCTGAGGTGGTAAAAATTGATAAAGTCTTTAAAGTAAATAGGATTTTAAATTTCATTAAATTTGGTATTATGCTTTTATACTTCTATATGATGGCTAGTTACGTTTTAATAGTCACTAAAGTTAAGGTATTATACCAGTCCAACAGTGGCACTAAAATCGTAGTTTAATGCTTTTTTCTCAAAAATTAAAAACGATAGGTAAATTTGCCAAACCCTGTTAGAATCTACACAAAAAATACTATAAGAATCGATTTTTAATTTTTCTTTTAAGTGGTTGGTGTTGACCGTGATGTCTCCTGAAGAGTTTTTAGCAATACCTTCCAAAGATATGCAAACGCGATTTTACTCATAATGGACCTATGAAGCCCATACCCTGTACTACCAAGATCCATTGTTTGTTTCCGATGCCCTTTCTTTAAAACCTAATCATATCCTATTACTGTGTTTCAAGTGTCAATTGTGTCAATTTAAGTGAACTTTTTAGATAATATCTCAAAACATTTAAAATTTTGCTTTAAAACTAACTTTAATAATAATAACTTCTGCATACAGTATTGAAAAGTGGATAAGAAGAGAAGAATCCCTTGAAAGTGTGCATATAAATCATGAATCAAAGAATTTTTTTTGAGAAGGAAATGGTATGGTTTTAATAAGGAGGAATCATCAAAAACTATTTGTATTATTATTATTAACAGTCTAGCAGGGGCGCCCAGGCGCGCCCGCAGGATTTTTGGGGGGTGGGTGCTCAATACAACATTTAGCCGCAGGCATTTTTTTTAACCCTAAGATGTCGTTTGGACTTTTTTTTCAGAATTTTATATGCAATTATTTTATAAAATCTATTAATTAAAATTGTGATATCAGACAATTGCTAATAAAGTTTTTTTTAACTTTCAAGTTCACGTATTTGCCTATTGTCCAGCATGGAAATACGTTATAGTGACTTATATTTAAAGTATAGGGAGCGCGGGGAACGAAACGTAAAGAGGGAAGGCCAAGTATAGGCGTTGCGGTGAAGGAAGCATAAGGCAGGAGGGCGATTTAAGCATGAGTCGCTATCACGTATTTACGGATTATAGTATACCTATTAACAATTTAAAAAGAAAATTATTTATAAAACTTTAAATAGCCAGAGAAAACCTCTACAAAAATAATATACTTATTATCTTTAGCTCCGCAGGCCAAAATTTTTAGAAATATTCGGGTTTCACTTTCCTTATATGCAAATTATTGAATATAATTTATTAATTAAATTAAAATTATTTTTTTATCCATTTTAGCGCTGCAGGCAAAAAATAGAATTTTTAATGACAAGCATATTTTAAATACCTTAGAATAAAAAAAAATGTTTTAAAAACCTTTTAATTAAAAGGGGAAAAGTTGGCCTTTGAGGTTTTAAAAAACATCGGATTTTTTTTAATATAATTTACTATTCTATATTGATATAGACCCTATAAGGATTAATAATAATTTTTTTATTAATTTTTTTTTTTTTGGTAGACTCTCTTAAAGTTAAGGTTTTTATAATAGCAGCTTTCTTCCTCAGATCAACACGGCTCCGGAGACTTTTATCTCTCCGATTTTACTCAAATTTGACACATCCTCGTCAAATAGGGTCTAGATTACTTGACCGAAAGGATTTTGCTAGGTGGTTTATTTTTGACGTTTTTTAAAATTCCAAAAACATGATTTACATAACGTCGTGTTACCTTAACTACCTCGTATCTCCAAAAATTCGATTTTCGGTTTTTGAAGTAATCAATTCTGTACATGATTAGTAATGACCTAAACAGAGTCCTAATTTAAAATTCCAATTGGTTTATAAGTTATGTGGAACTAATTACCTCGTATCTCCTTTATTACTTAAAATAAATAACTGTAACTACCTCGTATCTCCAATATTAGGCCTAGCAAATAAGAAATTTCCTGTAGGTGAAAATATCTAAGAAGATAAAACATTGCATACTTATGTATTTGGATGCGGAAAATATATTGGTTGAGTAAAAAAAGACCTACCACCCCTCCATCTCACCCCCAGTGGTGAAAAATATCCCTTTCATCTTTTTTTTTCTTAAAATGTTTATAAAATTTATATCTAGGGGCTTCTAAGCCCCTCGATCTGGAACTCATCTCTCCGATTTTGCTGAAATTTTGCATGTCCCCATAACTTAGTGTTTGTATAACCCCATTAATGGCGTTTTGCAAAAAAATCGTTGGTTGCCGAGGGTGGGTCATTTTTTGCCTTTTTCAAAATCGGAAAACAACCATGTAATAAATTCGTAATAACTTAACTTCTATTGAAGATATAGACTTTAATCGTATTAATTTGTAAAGACAATCAAATTATGGTCTAGAAAATTATTTTTTTTTAACCATTCTGACATTTCCAAGATGGCGGACTTCCATGCCAATAGTAATAGTAATAGTAATATTTATTGACCACAAGTGATACATTTAGTACATAATGGTGATACATTAACTTAAATTAAAAACAAATTGCTTAAAATTAGAAGTATATTTTAAAAGCTAAACAAATACGTCTAAATAATCCTAACATATGGCTTGGGTTTTATAGGCCTTTACAGAATAAAAAGCTCTTTCTATCAAATATTTTTTAACAGATCTTTTGAAGGCGTTATTGTTGGAAATGCTTCTTATATTTCTTGCTAGTTTATTAGATTGTAGATACATACAACTATAGTAAGGCGAATTTTCATAAAGGCTTGTTTTATGTTTAGGAAGTTGCAAAATTTCGCCCTTGCGATATTTGCCCCTTAGATGAAAAATAAAAATCAATTTTTTGGACAACTTTTTAAATATTTTTAACGATTTTTTTAAGGTTGTTTTAGAAACTTTAAATGCTTGGAATTATTTTAACAGACATTTGAAAAGTTATCAAAAAAGTCAGGGGTAGACTTTTGCTATCTTTTTTAGGGTAAAAATTTCACACTTTAGATTACTTTTTTTTACATTCAATTGAAATTTGTGAAATGACTACTTTTTGGATCAAAATTGGTCATAGAATGTAAAAAAAAGTTAACAAAAGTCTGAAATTAATAACAAAGTCCGCCCCTGACTTTTCTGATAACTTTTCAAAAACCTGTTAAAATAATTCGATGCATAAAGAGTATCTAGAATAACCTTAAAAAAATCTTTAAAAAATATTAAAAAAGTTGGATTTTTATTTTTTATCCAAGGGGCGATTATCTCAAAAGAGGGAGCCCTAGTTAAAAAATTCATATGGACTTTTTATTTCATTTTAATGAGATACAAACATTTTTAAAATAATTTATAGCATTTTTGAAAAAAATGTAAAAAAAATATTTTTCACGGTCCTTCTGTCTAAAAAGTGCCTTTTTCTCGGAAACGCTTCACGAAAGTCCGCCCCTGACTTTTCTGATAAATTTTCAAAAACCTGTTAAAATAATTCGATGCATAAAGAGTTTCTAGAATAACCTTAAAAAAATCTTTAAAAAATATTAAAAAAGTTGGATTTTTATTTTTTATCTAAGGGGCGATTATCTCAAAGGAGGGGGCCCTAGTCAAAAAATTCATATGGACTTTTTATTTCAATTTAATGAGATACAAAGATTTTTAAAATAATTTATAGCATTTTTGAAAAAAATGTAAAAAAATATATTTCACTGTCCTTCTGTCTAAAAAGTGCCTTTTTCTCGGAAACGCTTCACCTTATCGAATTTTGTGTGGAGTACTTTTTGGTCAAAATTACTCACAGAATATAAAAAAAGTAATCAAATGTCTAAAATTTGTAACCCTATGAAACTTAGGGATTTGCAACCATAACGGAAGTCCGCCCCTGACTTTTCTGATAATTACGGAACTTCTCTGAAAATCATTCGATGCGCATACATTTTCTTAAACAACTAAAAAAAAATTGTCAATAAATATTAAAAAGTAAAAATGCTATCTAAAAAAAATAATTTTTCTATTTCATCTTGGGGGGTAAATATCTCAGAGTAGGGGGGGCGTAGCCAAATATTTTATATGAACTTGTGGCATTATTTTGACGAGATCTAATTACCCTTAAGAGATTTTGGAAACATTCTGGGACACCCTGTATTGGGTGCTCCTATATTTTTGGTACACCCTGTATATTGTTATTGAAGACCCTTTTCAATAAATAAATAATCAAATTAATATATTGTGCAATGGATCTAGTCTCTTCATTAAATTCCTCACAGAGCTCATTTTTTGTAGTTAAAAATAAAGAAAAATTAGGGTATGGTTGCACATTATGGGTCATATCTCCCACAAATATGTAATTTGAGTCGAAATATTTTATAAGGACATACTACCACTAAATACGAGTAAAAAGTAAAAAAATAAAAAAAAATCGAAGATACGCTGTTTTGGGGATACAAAATATAAACTTTCCCGAATTGGCATGGCGGTCCGCCATCTTGGATATGTCAGAATGGGCAAAAAAAATGGGTTTCTTATACCATAATTTGATTCTCTTTACAAAACAATACGAATAAAGTCTATAACTTCAATGGATGTGAAGTTATTAGGAAATTATTACATGGTTGTTTTCCGAATTTAAAAAAGGCAAAAAATGACCCACTCTAATATCTCGGCAACCAACCATTTTTTTGCAAAACGCCATTAATGGGGTTATATAAACACTAAGTTATGGGGAGATGCAAAATGTCAGCAAAATCGGAGAGATGAGTTCCGGATCGAGGGCTAGTTGACGTGGAATTACTCTTAAGCTAAATTTTATTAAAAAAACGTTAATCCACCCCCGGCTTACGGGGTTTACTTTTTTTTAAATATTTACAATATTTTCGTGTAAATTTGTATGTGGGGGTTTTCGAGGTAGCTTAAACTGAATCTGATAATAAAATTTTTCTAACTTCACCCCCGAAGGGAGGTGGGGGTGATTATTTTAAAATGTTTGTAATATTTTAGTGATAATTGGTATATAGGGGTTTTTGAGGTCGCTTAAACTAAATCTTAGAATAAAAAAAAACTTACTTTAACCCCTGAGGGGCGGGGGGTAGTTTTCGTGAAAATTGGTATATTGGGGTTTTCGAGATTTATGAAAGTGAATCTGATAAGAAAAATGGTCTAACTTCACCCCCTTGGGGCAGGGGGTAATAATATTTAATTCTTTACAATATTTTTTGCCATGTTTTGTGATTCCACTCCACGCTCGGGGGAGAAAAAAAGAAGAAAGCTTTTTTACTGGGCAGTGTATTTTCACAATAGTTTTATTAAAATTGGTATACAGAGGCTTCTAAGGACGCTAATATTAAATTTTAGAACAAAAATTACGTAATTCCACCTTCTGAAGGACGATGGAAAATTTTCGTAAAAATTAGTATATAGGGGTTTTAGATGCCACTGAATATGAAAAATATGAAAAAAGTCCAAATCTTAGGCGGTGGAGTTGGAATTTTCTTATCATCAGATTCACTTTCAGCAACCTCAGAAACTCCAATATACCAATTTTTACGAAAACTACCCCCCAACCCTCAGGGGGTGGAATTAGAAAAATGTTGTTATCAGATTTAGTTTTGTGAACCCCAAAAACCCCTATGTACCAATTTTTAGGAAAATATTGAAAAAATTTAAAAATATTTACCCCCTCACCCCCGTGGGGGTGGAGTTAGAAAATTTTTCATCAGATTCAATTTCAGCAACCTTAAAAACGCCTATATGGCAATTTTCAAAGTTTTGTAAAAAATGTGTTTTTCCCTATTTGCCCCCCTTGCCGCACCCCAATATTCACCAAAAATAATCCCGAGCGAGAACTTTTGGTAAAATACATGTATGCCAAATTTAAAGTCTCTAGCTTAAAGCGTACTTAAGTTATCGTGCTTATAAGATTTCCCCGACAGACCGACCGATCGACCGACCGACCGATCGACTGACAATTTTTTTTGCTCGAAATTCATTTATATTGATATAAAACGTCATAAAACTCAAAAAGACGCAAAAAACAATTTTGAAAATTTTTGCACCAATACAAGGCTTCCCTAGCTTTTGAAAATGTTTAAAATCGGAAAGCAATAATCAACCCCTCCCCCTTAGGGTGGAGTTAGAAAAATTTAATTATCAGATTCACTTTTAGCAACCTCAATAACCTCTTTATTCACGAAAATTACCCCCGCCCAAAGGGGGAGGGTTTGGTACAATTTACCCCCCCCCCCCTGTGATGGAGTTGGAACTTTTTTATTATGAGATTTAGTTTTAGCTACCTCAAAAACCCCTATATACCAACTTTTACAAAAATATTGTAAACATTTTAAAATAATCACCTCCACGGGAGATGTTAGAAAAAATTATCATCAGATTCAGTTAAAGCAACCTGAAAAACCCCAATATACTATTTGTTACTAAAATATTGTAAATATTTAAAAATCACATCACAATATTTTACAGTTTTTAATTGAGCAACCTTGTATCTCCAGTAAAGGGTTACGACTTGAAAATAATAGTTATTGTAACTAATTCGTATCTCCATAATTCTAATTTTTGACTCACGTAACTAATAATTTTGCAATCTTTTATGCTTGAAGGGTCCACAAGAAATAACTACACTTATATTTGTCTATATTACAATAAAAAAAAATAAGAATTTTAAAGTTAACCGGTTTTTTGTGTCCCCTGAAAACCTGTGTATTTGGAGATACAAGGTGGTAACACGACGATAAATCTAAATACCAGGACTTGTGTAAAAGATAAAAAGATATTTTTGCCGGATATCAAAAGAACATTAAATTTCACTTAACTAAGAAAAAAGTTTACCACCAATTTGATTTCAATATGGCGGCCTACTAGATGCAACTTGTCAAATTTAAAAATGCTATACCCAAAATACACCCCATCATTTTTTTTTATTTTTTGTCAGTGAACTCATATATAGTGGTGGAGTATGTATAAAACATTAGAAAAAGTATTTGACATTTGTAGAAGTTAGAGCCAAAAATGTCCGATAGAGTTCCAACACCGAAAATTTGTTTTGGCTTCATAAACTATTTTTTTTTATCAAAGTAGGCCTTGAATTTAATATTTTTACACGTAATATGTATCTGCCAAAATGTTGCAACAACTTAACTAAGCTCTCTCCAACCCCCACCGCATAAAATAACCCCCCAAATGTATTAAATTGTTTCCCAAAATGTTTCCAAAATCTCTTAGGGGTGATCAGATTTCGTCAAAATAATGCCATAAGTTAATATAAAATTTTTGGCTAGGGCCTCCATATTCTGAGATATTTCCCCCAAGATATAATACAAAAATATTTTTTGTTGATAACTTTTTTACTTTGTAATATATTTTAACAATTTTTTCAGTTTAAGAAAATTAATGCTCATCGAATTATTTTAACAGAAGTTTTGAAAGCTATCAGAAAAGTCAGGGGCTGACTTCCGTTATGGTCCCAAACCCGTAAGTTTTTTAGGGTTACAGATTTTAGACTTTTGATTATTTCTTTTACATTCTGTAAGCAATTTGATCAAAAAATCACTCTACGCAAAATTTGATAAAATGAAGCGTTTCCAAGAAAAAGGCACTTTTTTTAATCAAAAATGCCATAAATTATTTATAAATTATTTTAAAAATGTTTGTATCTCATTAAAATGAAGTAAAAAGTTTATGAAGTAAAAAGTTTATATGAAATTTTTGACTAGCGCCCCCCCCCCCTTTGAGATATTCGCCCCTTAGATGAAAAATTAAAATCAAATCTAAGGAGCCAATATCTCAAAGGAGGGGGGCCCTAGTCGAAAAATTTCATATGAACTTTTTATTTCATTTTAATAAGATACAAATATTTTTAAAATAATAATTTATAGCATTTTTGAAATAATATAAACATATTTTTTTTGGTGCTCTGCCTGCGGATTAAAAAAGTGCCTTTTTCTTGGAAACGCTTCATTTTATCAAATTTTGCGTACTTTTTTGATCAAAATTGCTCACGGAATGTAAAAAATGTAATCAAAAGTCTAAAATTTGTAACCCTAAAAAACTTACGGGTTTGGGACCATAACCGAACTCCGCCCCTGACTTTTCTAATAACTTTCAAAACTTCTGTTAAAATCATTCAATGTGCATTAATTTTCTTAAACAACCCTAAAAATATTGTTAAAATATATTAAAAATTAAAAAAGTTATCCAAAAAAAATATTTTTTTATTTCATCAGCGAAAATATCTCAGAGTAGGGGGGCCATAGCCAAAAATTTTATATGAACTTGTGGTATCATTTTGACGAATTCTGATCACCCCTAAGAGAATTTGGAAACATTCTGGGACACAATTTAATACATTTTGGGGGTTATTTTATGGGGTGTGGGTTGTAGAGAGCTTTGTTAAATTGTTGCAACATTTTTGCACATACATATTATGTGTAAAAGTATTAAATTCAAGACCTACTTTGATAAAAAAAAGTTTCTGAAGCCAAAAAAAATGGACCTCTATCGGACATTTTTTGCTCTAACTTCTAAAAATATCAAATACTTTTTCTAATATTTTATAGGCATTCTCCACCACTATATATGAGTTCACTGACAAAAAATAAAAAAATCAAAGAGGGTGTATTTTGAGCATAGTATTTTTAAATTTGACAAGTTGCATCTAGTAGGGCGCCGGCCTTAACCGCGCAGCAAATACAGCGTCGGCCCATACCGCGCGTCCGTTACCGCGCTGTTGTTTAGCGCGCGTGGCCTTTACCGCTCGTGACCTTCACCACGCTGACAAATACCGCGCACGTTGTTTACCGCGCCGACCAATACAGTGCGTGTCATTTACCGCGCGTCTCATTTACCTCGCATAAAAATAAACACACACATTGGTGTTCTGTGAGTACACATTCCGCCCGAAAATGTATCATCGCCGATGATTCATGGGCAAGATCACGCAAGAACAGGGCCGTAAGATTTTTTTTAATATCAATGTCAACAGTTTTTTTACTGATTACAATATTATTTAAATATGCATAGTTTCGTTAATTTTTGTGTGAAAAAGGGAATTATGGGCCACTAAATAGTAATTTATGTTGAAATAAAAATACATCTGCCAAACTTAGGAGATAAACATTACATTTACTAAATTCCGTTACGTAACGTTTACCTAGACCCCCCTCCCCCCTGTCACAAACTGTAACAATTTCTCTGACCCCGTTTTCGAGAAAAATTCAGTTGAAGGTGAAATTCCACGGTTCGAGGACGAAAAATTAAATACTAAAATGTTGAAAACCAAAATTTTGATGATGCAATGTTATTCTACATGTTATTCTATTTCAAATACACCGTGTATTTTAGACGAACAGAATAGTGGAAATGGTCTACACACTTTTTTTCACACTTCCTTTGCCTTTCCTCACTTCTAGCAACTCCAGAACACTTCTGTGCATTCGTATGTATTATTAAACACGTTTGCGCATAGATATGTTTCACCAATCTTTACTGCGCATGATATATTTGTATATCTTTGCCAGAACATTTCTGAATATTCGTATGTATTATTAAACACGTTTGCGCATAGATATGTTTTAGCAAGCTCTACTGCGCATGATATATTTGTATATCTTTGGCAAATACTTTTACGTATTCGTATGTATTATTAAACACGTTTGCCCATAAATATGTTCTACCAATCTTTTCTGCGCATGATATATTTGTATATTTTTGCCAGAACTTTTTTACGTATTGGTATGTATTATTAAACACTTTTGCGCATAGATATGTTTTACCAATCCCTACTGCGCATAATATTTTTGTATTTCTTTGGTAAAACACTTTTACTTATCAGTAAGTATTATTAAACACGTCTGCGCATAAATATTTTCCACCAATCTTTACTGCGCATTACATATTTGTATATTTTTGCCAGAACACTTTTGCGTATTCGTATGTATTATTAAAAACATTTGCGCATAAATATGTTTCACCAATCTTTACTGCACATGATATATTTGTATATATTTCCCAGAACACTTTTGCGTATTCGTATGTATTATTAAACACGTTTGCACATAGATATGTTTTACCAAGCTCTACTGCGCATGATATATTTGTATATCTTTGGCAAAACACTTTTACGTATTCGTATGTATTATTAAACACGTTTGCCCATAAATATGTTCTACCAATCTTTACTGCGCATGATATATTTGTATATTTTTGCAAGAACACTTTTACGTATTGGTATGTATTATTAAACAATTTTGCGCATAGATATGTTTTACCAATCCCTACTGCGCATAATATTTTTGTATTTCTTTGGTAAAACACTTTTACTTATTTGTATGTATTATTAAACACGTCTGCGCATAAATATGTTCCACCAATATTTACTGCGCATTATATATTTGTATATTTTTGCCAGAACACTTTTGCTTATTTGTATGTATTATTAAACACTTTTGCGCATAGATATATTTGTATATCTTTGGAAAAACATTTTTACGTATTTGTATCTATTATAAACACGTTTGCGCGTAAATATGTTCCACTAGTCTTTACTGCTCATGATATATTTGTATATCTTTGCCAGAAAACTTTTGCGTATTCGTATGTATTATTAAACACTTTTGCGCATAAATATGTTCCACCAATCCTTACTGCGCATGAAATATTTGCCAGAACACTTTTAAGCATTCGTATATATTAATAAACTCTTCTGCGCATACTTACGTTTGTCTAAGCAGTACTGCGCATCGTAACTGGTGACCGACAATTTTTTTTGCTTGAAATGGACATAAATCATTATTAAAATTTGCAAAATACAAGGCTTTGCCTATAAACTAATAAAAAGACTTCACAGTGGCGTGTATTTTGTTATTTTGCTAATATCTCCAGAAGTATTGGCGCTACAAAAAAATGGTTTTTACCTTTTTTATGGTAAATTTTATTACCTTTCTATACATGCCAAAACTATAATTGAACGATAAAATTTTTTAAAAAAATACCAAAAATTAACTTTTTTTTCGCCCCTTTGACCCCCTTCTCCCCTACCCACATACCCCAATTTCAATCCCCGCCGAGATATTCACTACGCAAATATACCCTCCAAATTTCAAATCGCTAGGTTAGATTTGTCTTTCCCAGACAGACGGACGGACGGACGGACGGACGGACGGACGGACGGACGGACGGACGGACGGACGGACGGACGGACGGACGGACGGACGGACGGACGGACGGACGGACGGACGGACGGACGGACGGACGGACGGACGGACGGACGGACGGACGGACGGACGGACGGACGGACGGACGGACGGACGGACGGACAGACAGACAGACAGACAGACAGACAGACAGACAGACAGACAGACAGACAGACAGACAGACAGACAGACAGACAGACAGACAGACAGACAGACAGACAGACAGACAGACAGACAGACAGACAGACAGACAGACAGACAGACAGACAGACAGACAGACAGACAGACAGACAGACAGACAGACAGACAGACAGACAGACAGACAGACAGACAGACAGACAGACAGACAGACAGACAGACAGACAGACAGACAGACAGACAGACAGACAGACAGACAGACAGACAGACAGACAGACAGACAGACAGACAGACAGACAGACAGACAGACAGACAGACAGACAGACAGACAGACAGACAGACAGACAGACAGACAGACAGACAGACAGACAGACAGACAGACAGACAGACAGACAGACAGACAGACAGACAGACAGACAGACAGACAGACAGACAGACAGACAGACAGACAGACAGACAGACAGACAGACAGACAGACAGACAGACAGACAGACAGACAGACAGACAGACATTTTTTTAACATGGTCTCAAAAGTTTTAAAAACTTCGAAAACGTCGAGAAATGTGAAAAAATAGGAAAAAAAAATTTGAAAAAAAAATGTGTTTTTCAATACTATTAATTTTAGAATTCTAAAATATAAAAGTAAAAAACCGTTATGTTTCATGGCGTTTGTTGGGTTAAATTTTAATAATAACAGCTTTAAGATTCATTCATTACCTTTAAAGTAAAGTTTTGTATTTCTAGTAAAGTATTTGGGTAACTATTTACCTAATAATATAGTTAGGTTAAAAATGGTAAATTAATCGGTAGGGATTAAACTTGTTTGGATAACTTTTTTCTAAAATTAGGTTTAAATAAAAATTAAACATTATAATTAACTAATGAAACCAATCCTAATTTTTGAACGATATCGATTTTAAATTTGGAACAAGAAAATAAGACAACCACAACTATCTTTTTGCATTTGATATTTTTAACCTATAAAATGTAGACTGGGGACACAGGGGGCAGTTTTTTTTAAGAGAAAGGGGGTCGTGTGCCAAATCATTTTAAAGCTTATAAAATTTTCTATTTGACCATGTAGTTTTATTTTTTAAATATTTTTTTAAAAATTTTATAACTTTCAATTTATTTTTTTACACGAATTTTCATAACATTTTTACAATTTGTCCCTTTTAACGAACGGCACCGATATTTATATTTTTGTTATTTTTTATATTTAGGTGAATTTGCTCCAAAAATATCATTCAGATTAAAAAAAAAAACATATTTATTTTTTATTTTGACCCCTTTTAACGAACAGCCCTGAGTTTTTTTTTGAAATTTGATTTTACTAACATAAAGCACATATATTCAGGTTAATCGTGTGAAATTTTTGTAAAAAAAACTTTTTAATAAAAAAAGATATAGGCCGGTGACCACTTTTTCGGACATACAAAACACCCCGGACAACATTTGCTATTTCACGTGGAAGTCATTATGACATCATTCAATGATTTTCTCTGAGTTACTGAACGCATACAGATGACTCCTCATTGTGAAGTCATTACGAGATCATGTCATGAAGATCTAGCAGCGGTCTACGGAATGCGTATGCGTAAACTTTAAATTAACCGCGAAATTTAAATTGACCGCGAAATTTAAAATCCCCTAGGACCCACACAAGTCCATTTTCAACATCTTAAGGACACCGGGTTTCTCCCACTGGGAACTTCCCAGTGGGAATGTTCCCCAAGATGACTGGAGGAACTAGTTCCTCTAGGCTAAAGCCTCTAGATATCCGGCTCACCATACCAATCGGATAATAGGTTTGTTTTGGTTTCGGTTTTGGAAACAGTTCTAGGATCTTTATAGAACTGCGCAGAACTCATGCGCAGTAAAATAGCAGTTCGAGAAAGAGTCAAGGATTTGCAGAACCAAAACGTTTTGTTATCTACACTACTTCCATCTAGCGGAATATTTCGGTATGCTAGACGAAAGAAGAACCTAACCTTACTCAAGGAGCCGAGGCCAATAGTTATAAAGAAGATTATGAAAAAAAAATAGGAGCAAACACGAAAACTGTAAAAATGGCTAATAGAGGTATTATAAATATAAATAAAAATTTCAAAGTTTTATAATATGACTTTTTAGATTATAAAGAATCCAGTTCCTCTATAGATGGTTTTGATTTCATAACTTCAGAAAACTTTTTTAATACTCAAAAAACAAAGCATCTCATCGAGTTGTGTAAAAAATATAAACCCAAAGAGGTGAAGTCAATATCATACAGACATTTTTAATTGGCGCAAGCGTGGAACTAGAGAGTTCAGAACCGGTACCTGCCTTCTAGCTAGAACCGCAATAACAGTTCCAGAACGATTCCGAACTGGTTTTACGTGATAACCAAAACACACTAGTGGAGATCCTGAACTAGTTATAACTAAACCAAAACACACAAAAGTTATTGCGCATGCGTAATAGTTGTAGAACCGTTCTTAAATAGAAACCAAAACAAACCTAAGGTGTATCGAATTAGCCGACCAGTAAGTTAATTACTAGTTATTACTAGTAGTATATCTTTATAAAGACAGCTGCCTTTTAATACTAGTATTCCTAGAAGGCGACTTTATTCGTTTAAAAAGTTTAGTTAGTGGTAGGAAATAACATGTGGTGCCACCTATAGCATAACGCTGTCAAGTGCACTGAAATTGAAACATTACAGAAGCCTGTACTATTCGGCAATCATTCTCAATCGTGTCACGAGCAAAATTTGCTATTTCACGTGGAAGTCATTATCACATCATTTAATGATTTAACGTTAAATGTATACACCTTATGACAAACTCATAACAAACTCATAACATGATCACAAAATCATGAGATGTGCTCATCATGTGTTCGTATGAGTACAAAACGTGGAAATCATAACATGATGCTCTCATGAGGCCTCATGAGTTTATGATGTTGTCCGGGACTGTGCTGCACTTAGACTCAGCTCTGTAATCATTAGACATCGGATTTTAGCGAGTCGTGACGTCAAAATGCATAGCCGGGTACAAAAAAGTTAACAAATTCATACTAATTTTATAAAAATGTTTAATATGTTGCCAAACCACTACATTACCAAAGAAAATTATATAATTATGAAAATCCGTAACGTTTTATTTAAGCAAAAAAAAAATTAAAAATAACAATTCTGAAAATTACGATTTAGTTGGGCTCTTTAATAATCCAAATTTAATTTTATAGTATTGTGGCTGGGTAGTACTTTTACCAGGTTAAAAAAAGTCTGCCTGGCCAATCGTTTTTTATTCGCAATAAAAGGTCACGTGATTGAACTTGTGATTAAAATTAATTTTGTATGTATCCGGTTTAGTATGTTTCATACCCGTCAAGTCGGCTTTTACCCGTCACAGCGTTCTAGACCCGCAATTTCAGATTTAATTTAAACCTGCACAAGCCCGAAATTGACGATAATGATTTATACAGGCATTTTAGGATTTAATTTAAATCTGCTCATGTCAGCACAAATCCGTCAACGTATATTAGCTAAACACATCCGCTTAAGTCAGCACAAGTACGTCTAAACTTGAAAATATGTATAAGTCCGCACAAATGTGTCCCATACCCGCCCAAGTCTGTTTAAATACGTTTTAAGTCCGGTCTTTGCATCCTCATCATAAGTCCGCCCAAATCCGCCTAGACCTGCAAATCTATACCGGCCCAAGTCTGCATAAATATGTTCTTTACCTGCAAATAGTGCCGGGTAATACCCGCAGAAGTCTGCATAACACCGCACAAGTCAAACCCGCTCAAGTCTGTTTTAATAAGTTTTAAGTCCGGTCTTTGCACCCGCGAAATAAATCCGCCCAAATCCGCCTAGACCTGCAAATCTATACCGGCCCAAGTCCTCATAAATATGTTATTTACCTGCAAATAGTTATACCGGCCCAAGTCTGCACAACACCGCACAAGCCAAATCCGCACAAGTCTGTTTTAATACGTTTTAAGTCCGGTCTTTGCACCCTCATCATAAGTCCGCCCAAATCCGCTTAGACCTGCAAATCTATACCGGCCCAAGTCTGCATAAATATGTTATTTTCCTGCCAAAAGCCAAATCCGCACAAGTCTGTTTTAATACGTTTTAAGTCCGGTCTTTGCACCCTCATCATAAGTCCGCCCAAATCCGCCTAGACCTGCAAATCTATACCGGCCCAAGTCTGCATAAATATGTTATTTTCTGTAAATAGTTATAATGGCCCAAGTCTGCACAACACCGCACAAGCCAAATCCGCACAAGTCTGTTTTAATACGTTTTAAGTCCGTTTTTTGCACCCGCGTCACAAGTCCGCCCAAATCCGCCTAGACCTGTAAATCTGTACCGGCCCATGTCTGCATAAATATGTTATTTTCCTGCAAATAGTTATACCGGCCCAAGTCTGCATAACACCGCACAAGCCAAATCACCCTCATCATAAGTCCGCCCAAATCCGCCTAGACCTGCAAATCTATACCGGCCCAAGTCTGCATAAATATGTTATTTTCCTGCAAATAGTTATACCGGCCCAAGTCTGCACAACACCGCACAAGCCAAATCCGCATAAGTCTGTTTTAATACGTTTTAAGTCCGGTGTTTGTACCCGCGTCACAAGTCCGCCCAAATCCGCCTAGACCTGCAAATCTGTACCGGCCCATGTCTGTACAAATACGTTATTTACCTGCAAATAGTTATACCGGTCCAAGTCCGCACAACACCGCACAAGCCAAATCCGCACAAGTCTGTTTTAATACGTTTTAAGTCCGGTCTTTGCACCTTTGGCTGTCAATTTAATCCAAGTTTAAAGTTATTATCATTATCAAGTTATTATTATTGGTGCAAGTGGCCCTTAGTCGCTTGTAATTTTTTAATTGAAGTTTAAACAGAGAAAGAGATACACCGGTTAACCGGCGCTAGAAGCACAAAAAATTGGTTATATATAAGTTTGGTGCCTATATATGTTCAATTTAATCCAAGTTTAAAGTTAAACCATCGTTGGTGCAAGTGGCTCTAAGGGCCACTTGCAACAAAACTTTTGGTCTAGGATTATCTTAACTAAACCAAGTCCCTTATAATACCACACGTACCAACTTTTGATCTGGTATTATCTCGACTAAACCGAGTTTAAGTTAAAAATACTGCGTTCTGATTGGTTGACTGTCAATTAAAAAATTTAAAAAAAAATTAAAAAAGTCCAAAAGTCAGTTTAATCCACGTTTAAAGTTAAACCATCATTGGTGCAAGTGGCCTCCCAGACAGCACAAAGATCACTTAAAGAGATCTTAAAGATGTAGCTCGTCATTCAAGACGTCTTAAGAACGTCGGTTTTTGCCGTATATGTATCTTAAAGATGTCTTAACGACGTCGTATGTTACAAACGTAACGTCATTAAGACATCTTTTTTAAGACGCCTTACTGACGCCTTGCACAGGCGACTTTACAACATAATACCCCCTCCCATTTACGGTGCTAGGTACGGTTGTATTGATAATGCGTAATAAGAATTAGAATGAGAGGTAATTTGTTTTTCAAAAAAAGATCTTAAAAAAATGTGTTTTTTTGAATTTTTTTTTGAACTTATTTTTTTTTCAGTTTTTTTTTGAAAATTTATTTTTTGAATTTTTTTAAATTTTTTCGTTTTTCGTATTTATTTATTTATTTATTATTTATTTATTTATATATTTCTTTTTAAAAAGAAAATAAAAAATATATTTTTTTTTTGATAGTTGATTGTGGTTAGTTTATTTTTGCGATCGAAGTTAAGACGTCTTGTACTTAAAAGACATCTTATAGATATCATAATCAGATATCTTAAGATATTTAAAATTTTAAACATCCCTAAAAAGAAGTCCACAAGATATCCTTTTTATGTCTTTAGGCGTCCAGACATAATTAAGATCTAAAAAATATATCTTTAAGATATCTGTGCTGTCTGGGTCTTAGGCAACTCAGAGTTGTATAGTTGTATACTTCAACTAAGAGTTACCAACTCTTAAGCTGGGATTGTCTCGACTAAACTGAGTTCAAGTTAAAAATGCAGTGTTCTGATTGGTTGACTATCAATTAATTGACGATGTTTTAACTTTAAACATGGTTTAAATTTAAACCAAGTTTAAAGTTAAAAAATCGTTGGTTCAAGTGGCCCTTAGGGAATACTTTGGTCTACATTTAAGTTCTCTAGCACTCTCGGCAACAGTGTATTGCGTACAATGCTTGTTTTTGTTTACGTTTTTCTGTCGTAGTACACGGAAAGAAATTAGTGGGCTCTGCGCTATACATTATAAGATATTTGGTAACAGTGGCAAATTATAGTGATTTAAGCTATAGATTATAAGGGACACAATAACTAATAATGTTAAAAATAAATTGGAAACGATTATATATATTACAGACACGATTATATTTATTACAGGCACTATTATAAATTTACAGAAATTTTATTATATTATAAAAATTATTAGCACGGACAATAATTAAATCTATTTAAGCTATAAATGCCATACTATTTGTTATATTTTATTATTCACTAAACAATTAAAGTATTTCATATAAATTTTTACACTGACTGCCATAATTGTAAGAGAAAGCCTTGTATTTATATAATAAGCGATTATAATTTGCTTGGTATGTGTGTTATAGCGCTCCTAGCTATAATTTTTTTTTTCCGTGTAAACATTGGAAAAAACGGTTAGAAAAAACGCGTCCTTCAATCGGTTTGGACTTTTGCGTTCTGTGATTGTGTGTTAGCGTGTGTGAGCAGGTCACTTTGTACAATTTGTAAAGTAAGGAATATGATTTATTTATAGCACATAAGTACATGTATTTATGGTAAGTAAAATATATATTGTACTTTCATTAGGCTTTTTTTTTAGATGTTTTACTACGTACAATATATAGACGACGAATCCTACCAAACTTTGGAAAGCAAACATTTTAAGAATCAACCTCCAGCCACCCCTCAGGAAGTTAATCTAAATAAAAAATATCTATTCTTATGGCCAGAGGAGAATTCGTATGTGTATTATTATGCCTTAATTCTATACATGGCGGGTAAGTGTTCACTCATGATACTACAGTAAATAAATGAGTTTTTTGCATGGCTGGGACTTAAATGTTATTTTATTCTTTCTTTTGTGGGATTAAACCTACTGTTTTACTCCTGCATCTGTATCATGTTATGCACGATAGCTGTACACTTTCAACTTAATATTTGTATGTTAATAAATTTTAAATAGCCTGTGCTGTGTTTCTCAGTGCCCACCTTGGGGTCAGTTTCGATAGGCTGCAGCATTATTTCATCAAAATTCATATTTTTGTCCAATACCCAAACATAATAAGATAATTACTACCTTGATTTTAAATTGAACACCCTGTACTTTTTTTTTCAAAATTAATTCCTGAATTCGCACATACTGAAGAAATACCTTAAAATCAAGAACTCTTTGGAAAAAGTTCATTTTTTTCTAGCTTTCATTAACCACGTGTCAATTTTTAGAATTTTTATCCCATCCCATCTTTTAAAAAAATAAAAACCCTTCACATGATTTTCTATTCAAAAAAGCACCGGGCGTGAATTTTAAGGGGTGGGACCCAAACAATTCCGTAGGTGCTGGGCACCCTAATAAGCATCCATAACCACAACTTTTAACACCTAGCCCCATATAGATTTCGAAGGAAGTGTTTTTCGCTGCACTCTATTGTATATTTCATTGATCCAAAACAAAAGTTGTATATTTTATGGATTTAAAATAGAAAATTTGTATATTTTTTGGAGGTGAGAACCGTTTTTTTTTTGGTCATTCACTTTTTTGTCGAAGAAAAAAGTTGTATTTTTAGGCTAAAAAAAAGTTATGAATTTTGTATCTTCTCCCCTTCTCCCTTCTAAATGCAACCTATGGAAGTGAGAAGTTCCCGCCTCTAATCCCGCATTACAAACAAACGAATATTTTGTGTTTATCGGAAAAGGGGTCTTATGTGAACGTTTGTGTCACTATTAGTTTTGTTTGTGCCATCTTGGTTCTTGAGATATGAAAATTTCCCCTAAATTTTCCATATTTCCAAATTTGTATTTTGAAAAGAAAAATACTTGGCACTGGACTTTTATGCTGAAAAAAAAAATTCCGAGGTGAATGGGTTAAGCCCCAGGGAGGTATAAATATGATAAAATGTGGTATCTTTATCTAGTTTTTACCTTTTCTGACCCAGTCACAGAAGGGAAAAACCTTTTTTTAATTTTTCCGTTTTTTGATAAAATGAAAACCTCAATAAAAACGTATTTTTTTCAAATTTTTTTGGACTTTTTCTTGGTTGAAAAAAAATTGTAATTGTTTTACTGTTTTAGTTGTTTAATTTAGCACATCCCTGGATAAAATTACCAACTTAAAATTACATATCATATTTGCAGTCGAAGAAAAATTATAGTCTACAACACGTATGGAATACTCATTCCGCGCTCGCGGGACCGTCATACTCGCCTGCCGGCTCGTATGACAAACTTTCCGCTCGCTCGGAATATTGTCTATTCCATACTAGTTATAGAATATATTATACTCTAAGAAACATAATTGTTTTTTAGGCATTTATGAACATTTTTTTATTAACAAGAGGAACAAGTGAGAATTGTTTGGGCCTGGAACTCAATAAAATTTCCTGTTACATTTCTACAAAAATTTCTGAACTTTTTGAACAGAATTAGAAAAGATAAAAAGGTAATATTTCATTTATAATCAACTTTGCAACACTGTTTTGTGGTTTAGTTCAAGGGATTCTATAAAAAAAGTCCAAACGAGAAAACACTTTAGATTTTTTAATTTTTTTTTAATTACAAAAAACATTTAATTAGAAATTTCAAAACAACCGTTTGAAACGACGGGTCTGCGCGGGTATAAATGATGCACAAACCAGACTTGAGAGGATGGAATTCACCCGCTCAGGTCCGGTTTGTGCACCATTTATACCCGCCCAGACCTGTTATTTTTAATAGGGAAGTTTTTAATTGATAGTATTAAAATAATCCAACCCAACCTGTAGTAAGCAGGCAGCACAGCTAGTCTTTTCTTCTTTTAGATAGTCCATATAGAAAACATAGAGGAGGATGAAGATGACTCGGCTCAAAATCTATCCGAGCATTAACAAATTGGATCAAGGCAGCTAGGGTAAAACCCCCAATTATTGACACTTTAAGAAATTTTCCACATATATTTCATTATAACTTATTAAATAGGGTAAAACCCCCAATTATTGGCACTTTAAGAAATTTTCCATATATATTTCATTATAACTTATTAAATATTTTATGTTATCAAGAATAAAATATTTTACATCATTTAGTAGTTATTCAAATTCATATATTATATAAAATTTAAACTGATCTTAATAATACATATAGAAAATGTATATAAACAAAAATAATTTATTAAATTTTAAGAAATAAGGGCCAATTACCCATGACATCAGAGTCGCATTCTCAGATTTACACGAGTATAGTTACCGTTATTATTGACATTATTATTTATATTACTATTATTAAGGTAATATTTAGATTATATGCTTTGCTAAGGAAAAATCCAGTATATATATATTTTTTATATTTTGACCTTATTTTCCTTTTCTAATAAGCTTTAAATTAATACATGTATGTATACAGTAAGGGTTAGAACCTTTTTGTACATCTGATATTATTTTTAATCAAACCAATTCGTGATTGAGCCAAATATCAGCTATGCGTAAAGGGTTAACTCTTATTCTATTAACTTAAAGCTTATCAGAAAAGGAGAACGTTGAAATATAAAAAAATAATAGTATCCTAGGTTCTTTCTGAGCAAAACATATAATTTTAATTTTCCTAAATTTCATAATCCTATGAAAGCTTCGTCCATTTATGATTTATAGCATTGTTTTAGCGATTTGGTCTCTTAGGGCCCTACCTAGGGCCTAGGCCCCTTACGTGTATGCAATTTATTAATTTGTTAATTAAAATAGTTTTTTAAAAAAGTTACTTTTTATTATTTATATTTTAATAATTAAAAATTCCAGTTAAGTCCTCGTCTTGAGGTCCTAGTTTTAGGGCATTAAGTCCCTTATTGTTTTTAAACGTTTTAACATATTATGTTAAAAGGACGTTTTTATTTACTGTTAAATGTTTTACAGCATTTATATAATAGGTTAAAACTTTTACTAGCCAATATTAAAAAAAAACTGTAAATTTTAAAATTAGGGCCCAAATTCAACGAAAAGTATTCACATATTTCTTTTACTGCACCATGTTTTGAAATTTTTTCAACTATTTTCATACTGATCTTTGTATTTTTCAGGTATAATTGCAAAACATCTTATATTCCTCGCACCTTAAAGCTCAGAATTGTCATCTTGACGCATTTTTTATAAAAAATTCTTATTTTACAAAAATATTAATTGGCTACAAGGCCAAACGTCAAACAAAATTAGGAATTTAGCATTGTTTACTATACGTAGCAACCCGTTGTTAGGATTAAATTTGATCAGAGGTACTGACTTGATTTTTACAATACAATAAATTTTACGTTTTAATTTTACTTTTATAAATCTTATTGATGTTTATGTGGATCGTGCGAAAAACGTAATAAGCATTACGGCCATTAAGTGCCTTACCGGACTTAAAACAGACTTGTGCGAATTTGGCTTGTGCGGTGTTATGCAGACTTGGGCAGACATAACCCGACAAGAACGTATTTCTGCGACCTAGGCCGGCATAGATTTGCAGGTCTGGGCGGATTTGGGCGGACTTGTGACGCGGGCGCAAACAGCGGACTTAAAACGTATTAAAACAGACTTGTGCGGATTTGGCTTGTGCGGTGTTGTGCAGACTTGGGCCGGTATAACTATTTGCAGGTAAATAACGCATTTATGCAGACT